>VXBC01007352.1:177783-288326 GCA_013399945.1 Ploceus nigricollis
AGAAGAGTCTGATTAAAAGCATTGTGCTTGAATGGATAAATTTGTAGGGAAGGGAAGGGAAGGGAAGGGAAGGGACCATCTCTTTTACTACATCATTAAAAATTCCTGTGAACTGAATGTCCGGATGACTGAAATCCTTTTGTTAAAGCCTAATAAAAGGAGTACGAAACTTTGAGATGAGATCTGGAGTAATATCCTGGCTGCATTTAGATCTACAGAAATACCTCAATAACCTTTCAGGGAACATGGAAGTTGATCATTTGTTCCAAACTAGTATGATATTCAGAAATTATTTGTCCTCATGAATATTTTACTCATCAGTTAAGAGGAGGAAAATGATGATTATATTTATCCCTGTAAAATGGTTTGAAATATCCTGAAAATGTGAATTAACTTTGAAGTTTGGTCTAATTTCAAAATTGGCCATGGGGGCAGGGCAAGGATGTGCACCAAAAGATGTCCAGAGGTCTCTTCTAGCTGATTTTTTTCCTATGATTTTGAGAAACAGAGATATTAAATTGATTAAGTATGGAGCCTTGGTGTTTCTCTGCACAATAGGGATAGTAGTAAATTCTCTGCATGCCTCAGCTTCTCCAAACTGAACTGGCACTGGAAGTAAAAGATCTGTAAGTGATGTGTAAGCAAATGTGTGAGGACATTTAGATTTCATACCCATTCAATCTTTGGCTCCTGGATTGGATTATAAAATACTGCAGCAATATTTGTTGAAGGAGGAGCTTACTGTAACTCCTGACACATAAACCTATAGGTAAAGAATTTTCTGGCATCCTTTCTTTAACAGCAAATGAGTGGGAAAAGGCATCGGAACAAGTGCTTAGCAGTGTTCTTTGATTGCTGTCCAGATGTTTGGAGAGAACTGATTTTTTGGTCTGCCAGGTTGTTGTGCCGTGATTAGAGTGCACTGTAGAAGCCTTGATATAATTTCCATTGAGATATCCACAAAGCTCAGCAATCTGCAGAAGAGCTTCAGAACTGTGGTTCTAATGCATTGTTACCCTGCAGATGCCAGCACCACCAAGTCACACTGGAAGCATTCACTTAGAATCCTGTATCAGTTGGAATTTATTTCTATTGACTTAAAGGTAAGTTAAAACATAAAATTGGTGACTAGACAAGATAAATAAAAATGAAATTACTTCCTCTATTATTTTACATAGCTTCTCTTCTTTATGGGATGGCAATCAATGCAGTGGCTTAATCCTCCAAAGGTTTTATATGTGCTCAGTTCCCATGGGAGTGCTGGTGTGAGTTGTTTAGCCAAGTTTCCCCAGATTACACCTACCAGGCTTTTGAAAATCTAAGCATTTACTTTTCCACCAAACTTGTGGACAGATCCAACATGCATGCATAGTAGTATCTTTCATAAATATTATTACAGATTTACATCAAAGTTAACAGTTTATAACAAATAAACTGAATTTCCTTTTTTTTTTTTTAATTGGAAATAATGCCGTCTGTCAAATAATTTACTGAACAGTTTTCTGGATTTAGAATCACTGAAATGATTGCTGACAGGGACCTCTGCAAGCCCTCTTGTCCAACACTGGCTTACTGCCAGCACTACATTGAACCAGCCAGTATTTTGTGCAGCTGTGACTTGGAAACCTCCAGGTATGGCCCATTCCAGTGCTGCACTGCTTTGCTGATGAGAAACTTTCTCCTGGTTGCCAATCTGATCTCACTGCTAAATTTTTAAATAATTCACTGCAACTAGTTGAGACAGGATCTTTAAGCTGTGGTAAGTTAGACAAGCCATGTGGTACAATTCCTGTTACCTAATGAGATGAATATGCAAGTACTTCCTGACCCTTTCAATCTACCTTACCTGTGATTCAAAACTGACTTTGTGCAAAGCTTTATTTATTATACAAAGGTTTTATTATTATACAAAGGTTTATTGCCTTTATAACCAGCCTAAATAAATTTTCATTGCAATTGCTCATTTTTTACTAGTCTCAGGTATAGTATAATATGAGAAAGAAAAGAAAGACAATTCAAAGGCAAATATCCTTTTTGTGGCAGGTTTTTAAGCAAGACTGATGTTCACTTTTAGATCAGAACACTTCTATATACTAACCCATTCTCTCTTTGCCCATTGAAAGGATATAGCAGTTTACAAGTCTGTCAGTGTGGCAGAATATCCAACAGTAAAAAATTTGCTTTTTAATGATAAAGTTAATCTAGTGAGGTATCTGTTACATAAGCTATAAAGGAAAGGAATTCCATTACCAACATTCTTGCTACCATCACTATCGCCCTAGTGAAAGGAGTAAAAATATAAATTGATAACACTATCCACTGCAATAGCTAAAAGCCAAAATGCTCTCTGTTATTCACTAGTATTTACATGTAATTAAATAGAATAATCTTCTGAATTTATAAATAATAAAATTTAAAATTACACATTTATGGTTCAACAGGATAAAGTTATATCCTCTTGGGAAAAGATCAAGAGTTTAACTCCTCACAATAGTAAATGAGAATGACCTAGTGTCTACATAAAGCATTTAATTTGGGCCACTTTGTACTTTATATTTTAACAGACCAATTCAGAGACTTCCAGTCATAGGAGTAGCAAGACAGGAAATTCAGCAGTGCTTTACCCTTATAGAAACTTTCTGTAACACTCCTTCAATGAATCAGTGATATTCAGCCTGTCATATTCCCACACATAAATGCATTCACACTGTACAGCTAGAAAGTTTTCAGAAGTTCACTGAACCACAAAATCACTGATGTTTCAGAGTGAGAAGTGGCCACAGCCATCTGGAACATTGGATTCCAGTCACCCATTTCCAGTCACCTCTGCATGTAAACACAAAAACTAAATAGACAACATCAGAAATGTAAAGGCAGTTATCTACATCAAAAGATCTGCATGCTCCACACTGCTCTCACTTACTGAGAGCTGATAATCAGTGCTGCAATGCAGCAGTGATGAAAGAACTGACCATCAAATACAAAGGACTGTATACTGGAACTCCAAGTTATTCAATGAAAAATAACTGTAAAATTTACACAATTAATAATGAATTTATGCAGGTTACATCTTCTCAAGTTTTACTGAAAACTGGCTGATACTGGTCTCTCTCATGAAATTATCTTGGCAGAAATTACTAATCTCTGTCTGTTTATTCAGATTGTACCACAAGTTCTCAGCTGACATAAAAACCTTGATAAAAAAGGAAGGTGTGTTCCTATAATATTTAACTGCTCTGATATTTAACCTGTTTCTTCATTAGAATTTAATTAAACTTATTCCACATACAGATATGCTAATACACTTATTTTTCTCACCACAGTATAAACAGAAGTAAAATATAAATGCAAAACATAAGCAAAACTTAACCACCTGTTGAACTACTTGGGCTTTGAGAATATTTCATCGAAGCATTTTGTATAATAAATTGATGAATGCAATTATCTGCATTCAAAATAGACATGATAGGACCTATAATCCAATTATTTCCTGATCTTTCATCTTGATTATGGTTATTTTGCTTCACTTCACTTCTACCAGCAATTGTTACATACCTAAGATCTGACAAGGGGATTTCACAGGGGACACACTGTGTCCTATTCTATCCAACACAAGGATGGCATAATTTCCCCAAAGAAGCAGACCTAAGGGTTTTTTTTTTTTGTTTTTGCATTTCTGTTTTCACTGCCCTGTCTTGAAAGTACAAGGTCTTTAAAAAGTCTTGTCTGACTCATGACTACCAGCCTCTAGCAGAACTAATGCCAATTTCTAGGAAGATTAGATGAGTTTATTTTCTACTCTACCATTTGCAGCTTGATAAGACAAGTACAGATTTTGCAAAATAATCTAATTTTTTTTCTACAGCACCTCTAAATGCAACTGCTTGCATGAAAGACTCTAGTTCACATTGAACTGTATTATATAGTGACAGACATGTCAGTAGAGTCATCAGATCCTCACTCAAATAAATTTCCTTGCTCTATTCAACAAATGTTCTTTTCACTTTAACCTCTGAGCATGACTAAACAAGTACCTCTCTTCCCTGGGCCTGATGCTGGATCCTACACACGGTGGAAGTAAGATAGAAGTAATGTCCTTACAGATACATCTGGCTGATACAGGAGAGTGATATGGTTTCCTGAGAAGAAATATTCTCAGAGAAACATATTGCACAGTCAGTAAATGTATTCAGACAGAAAGAAGACAGATATATCTAGATTATTCCTTTTGGCATACTGTAGAAATTTTAAATTTAAGATGCCGTATATGATGCAATTCCGTGCATTTTATCACTTAACAGCTATAGAATTGCTTTATAAGCACAGATAATAACTAAGCACATGCAAGCAGGTGCAATTCCCTTCCCAGCAAGTTGGAGTTGTGATAATATACCCTGACAGAGCTGTTTCATAAGTGCCAGTACTACCTCACCTCCTTTTCACAACCCTCTGCTAATGTGGCACACCCTTGTTTGACAAGAAATGTCACCTCGTGTTCAGTCATTCCTTGTTTTCCTCAAATAATTATTTCAACCATGGTGTCACACAGTTAACACACATTAAGATTTTGCGTTTTCTACACTGAAATATATGGTGGTGAGGAAAAAAAGAGAGCCCCGGGGCGCAGGAGAGGAAGTTACCTGGCACATTCTGGGAGTGGCTCTGCAGTGGCTTGGGTGAATGCACGGATGACAACGCTCTGGCTCTGGGTGAAGTAGATGTCTAGGACATAACTAACTTTTAACTACTCCTTTCCAGACTCAAATGCTGTGCTTTGTGTGAGGAGGGAGTCTGAGGTGTCCGATCCTCTATTCTCTAAAGTGGAGTCATTCCCTCATTCGGTTCAGTTATCCTGAAAAAAACAAGACTCATGGGAATGGGCAACCAAGGGGGCACTTCTGCCTGATAGGTCATGAATCCATGGCTTTAGGGCACATCAAGTTTTCTAGGGCCAGGTACTGAACACCTGCAGCCTCACTAAGGGCAGTCAGGCCAGCTGTCACTGTCACACATGAGTCACGATGGGCAGCATTTTACACCTACTTTATATAACATAAGATGTAAGATTGTGACATCAGGTTTTCCTGTCTCTTCAAAACTCTGGAATACGTTCTATCTATGCAGGAATCCTTATCAGAGGATGTATAAAACATCAAGTTTTTGATAAATTAATGTGTAAATTCCTCCTTTCCTCACAACACTGACTTTAAAAAACTGACTTTGCAAAACTGACTTTAAAAAACATTTTATATTTTGCACTGTTATCAAAAGCACAGGATTTATCTGTTCAAACCTTGTGAATCTGCATGGTTTAGGGGAACAAGGTGGAACCCACCACCTTCAATCAAAGATTGGCTGCTTTAATCAAAGAGATGTGAATAGCTTGCATTCTCAAGTTTTGATTTCCACAAAGCCTGTTTGTTTTACTTAAGGCTAGCAGTCCCTGTTGCCAAGGAATTGCTAGGGAGCTAAGCCACACCTTTATGAATATACTTAGCACTTCCTGCTCTGTGCAACCTTAAAAGCAGTCTCCTCTACTCCAGAGAGATAATTGGAGGTTAAAAAAACATAAACATCTACATCTTAAGATCTTGCCCGGCTGGCAAAGCCACCTGTCTTTGTGCTCTTGTTAAATAGTTCACACAAGGTCTTGCGGAAGTGTTTACCATAAGATGTATTTTTCAGAAGAGTTCCATGTTTGGGATGGTGATAATATGTTTCTTACCCTTTCATCTGTTTGAATCCAGAGCTTCCATTGGTGGCTGCTTTGTGACAGAGGAAAAGGAATTGGTGGGTTCCTTTGAAATCCCTCTGGGCTGGTCCAGATGCTGTAGGCTGACTGGTAGCTCCAGCACACAGGGTAAGGGTTCATTATTTGTAATATATGTAAACAACCCTCTCAGTGCTCTGAGGCAGCACCATGGTGTAATTGCTAGATCACTTGCATCCTCCTTTTTCTGCTTCATCTGCAATTTAAATTATTATATAGAAGGATTTGTCAGTCCTGTTGATGCTCAGTAATTACATCAATCTCAGGAAGTTGTGCTTGCTGTTTGTTTGGGATTTTTAACACAGTTTACTTAAAGAAACAACTTCTAAACACACACACATTTAGTGCTGTAAAACAAATCTAAGCAAAGAACTCATTGCTGAAACTTAAGCTGTCTAAAAATGCCTAAAGCAGGCAGAATATTCAGATCAGGAACATTCTTACTGATGAATCAGTCCCACAGTGTCATTTATTTCCCTCTTTATCCTTTATCCTTTCCTCTGATAGTATAAAACTATCTTTTATTTTATTGTCACTGCATACTGCATACTGCAAATGGGACTTCAGGCTCCCACTAAACATTTCTTACAGTTTTCATGACTTGTTATAAATGTTAGCAGCTTCTAAGGCTTGGGTGGATAGTAGGGATGATTAATAAGATACAGTTACTGGCACAGCAGTAAGGTGGAGTAGGTGTGAGTAATTGTATTCTGTGGGAACTTAATCAGAATCTTCTGGTTCATGGGCATGAAAGTGTTTTGTATTCCCAGCATTTCTAAGAAAGGACAGAAAACCAATAGCATCTTAGTGCAAGTTTCCTTAAGGATTTCTATACAGAGGAAGACACAGGGAAAAATAGAAAACTAAAAATTTGGAATCAGTTACTTTATTGCTTTTTTTTTTTTTTTTTTTGAGAATGAAATCTGCAGGGCATATTAGAATGATTTAGACTCAAATGCAATGGGAAAGGATTCTCACTTGAAGTCTTAAAACTTGTTGTACAGGCCTAAAAGCACTACAGGGAACAGACAATGCATTTGAGGATGCAGCTTCATTGCTTCAAAGGGATAGCAGTCTCCATAATAGTCCCAACATATTATTGGGGGGCAGACAAGGAGGTTGTGAACATACACATAATGAAACTAAACTAGTGGGTGTAAAGTAACAGCCAGTTTCATTTATTTGCACAGTTTATCTATAGTAGCAACCAAAGCCCCAGAAGGCAAACAGCCTGGACAGCTGGTGTGGCAGAATGGATTCCACAGCTCTGCAAGGATTTCATGTGAAGCAATACCCTCTTACTGGGATTAGCTGCCTTACTCAAGACCAGCCTCAAAGGGATTTACAAATCCACTATATACCCTGATTCAGAGTCATACAGTAACATCTTCATTGCTGAGTGGACAATATGCTGCATCAGAGAGACTGGGTTTTTTTCTCCTATGTAGAAGAGAAAACACCCCTTCCTTAGAAAAATCATAAAGGACTGGTAATATGGATTAAGCAGGCAGGATTACACAGTCTCAGCCGAAAAAAAATAGTGTATGACAACTGACAAAAACTGTTAAGTCCCTTTCAGGAAAAGGGATAATTAAGCCAACAGTTCTGTAAGTCAGGCCCACAGTTCCTGGCTCTTGGGCAACAAGTATTCATTGTCAAATGCTGCTATTTAATATAAAAATGTGCTCTCTCCAGTCTTCATGTGCCTTTCCACAACACAATCAAGGCTAGAAGACAAAAAGCATTTATCACATTTCAACAGGGAACTTGGTTTGTCATTGGGCACGATGGTTTGTACAATGGTTTAGGAATACTGAGAGAAAGGATGGACACTGGATTGCTCTTAAATTCATAAAACCACAGTTCCTACCTTTATTTTTAATATGAAACAAGAAAATGTATGTATCAAGAAAAATTAGAACGGGCATGAAACACTGAGGAGTTTATTTGATCTACTGTCCTTAACTGAGACAAAAGACAGTAATTTCAAGAGCATTGCTTATACATGAAGGAAAATCAGAGATCAGGGATCTATTAGTTTCTTTAGCCCTTTAGAGAATAAAGACATAGACTGCTTGAACTCCTTCAATTGTTTCAACATCGAATTTCAAAGAATCAAAATATAAAAGTTCAGTTTCTTAATCTATTTCCTGAATTAAAATACATCTTTCAAACAAGGCAACATTAACATTTGGATAGCAAGCTCATCAAAACCCATGATCCTACATTACAGACAAAAATGGATGTATATCTACATGCACATATACATAGCTCCTTTGTTACATATTAATTTTCATTCCTCACCTTTCTGTTCCCTCAGTGTTTTCAAGTTTGGGCCAAAGGCATGTACTTGATCTGTTCTCATTTAGCATTTCTGACTTCCTTAATCTTCTTTTAGTTCATATTTTTCTATCCTTTCTCTCAAGTATCTGAAAATGTAGAACATTAGCTGAGTACATAGCAATGCAGAATGATCAAATGTCTGTAGAGATCACAGCTTTCCCACAAGAGTATTACAAGTATAAATTGAATACATATTTCACACATCATCCACAAATTGCTGTCTCCCCCTGCTCCCCAGTGAAAGGAAGCAACACTTCAAAGAAAAACTGTCTGAGTAGTGTGAAATTTGCATCTGCTATAAGGCCATTTATACTTAATTTCACATTTGATTTGAGTGTGACTCTGTCATTTTCCTACCAGCAGTAGATATGACCTTTTTAAGGAATGACTGCATAGGAGAAACATGAGAAGTGATTCTTTATGATACCTTTCCTCCACCCCTCCCAGCAGTGCCTTCATGTTTAAGCAGCTTCACTCTGAAGTTACTATAGCTATGCAACTCTTGCTCATTGTAGCCCTTAATAATTGCTTTCAATCTGGATAATGCTGTTGCCATATACTCTGTGTAAGGCTACACCTTAAACAGCTAATAAAATGAAGTTCATGTCAGAACAGCAAGGATTACTTCTGAACTGCTTGACTCAACACAATTTTTTCATAGGCTGGTTATGAACAACAAGTGCTGCACAGGAGGGTTGTATAAGCCCTTCTCTTTTTCTCCTCATTACTCTTGCTCTGTGTAACACACACCAAAATATGGCCAGAGCTGTAGTCCATGTGCCTCAGTTTGATATCCTTGATATAACAAAAGGCATGACTGGCAGAAGACTCTCTGAGGATTCAGGACTCAGGATACCTGTTCCCACTTGACAATAGCATGAAATTATATTTTAGCCTTAACTCTGAAGACATCCTCTTAGCAAGGCTTTTGGAAAGGGGTGAGGATATACCACCATTGATAAAGAACACACAAAACAATTCTGTGCATATCAAGCCAACTTCAGGGTTTAGTCCAAAGCTGGATCGTGACTGAATTTTTGCAAAAATTTCAAATGCGATGTAAATTACATTCCTGCAAAAGATTTGGAATTTCTTAGCATTTGCACAGTTTCTCAAGAAGTTTCACTGGGACATGGCAGGTATCAGCTGTGAAGGCAGCATTCAGCACAGAGCTAACTTCTTGCATTCAAGTTCAACAATGTTTCCTGTTAACCAGACTCCATAGAAATCAGCAAATAAAAGACTCCCCTGGGCCTTGTAAAAATTAATTTACTAGTCATGAGTAGAACATGGGTGAATTCTTGTTGAAAGTTAAAGCAAAAGCTTTATTGTCATTACTTTTTATATAAATTAGCCATATTATACTTCCTGGACTCTGGATCCATTCTGAATAAAGAATGTACTGCTAGTGTCATAGTCAACGTAACCTATTCCTTTGCAATACTTAGATGCATTTTATTTCACCACAGAAATCTATGCAGTGATTGCAGGCTTTAAGGACACCTGTTATATTTGTCTTCATTTTCATTTTGAACTTCCAAAACTGTGACCTTTGTCCACTGCTTAAGGGTAGAATTATATCAATGGAACATAACTCTCATTTAGTCTCTGGAAGGCCACACACTACTTAGGTATGCAGTCAAATATGCTCTAGAGAGCTGCATTTCTGTTTGGCCATGTAAATATGAACCTCTTCCATGAGATGCTCTAGAAGAGGGGAGTGAGACAGTGTCCCAGAGCAGTGCTCTGCAGCTACTGCCTTACCTTCAAATCAAATGGTGTTACCAACTGAATCAACATCTCATACTGAATTTTCTCCTCTCATTCAAAAAATAATCCTAATTTGTATGTTGTTCAAGAAATAGTAGAAGTAACATTAAGCTATACCTCGACTATTTTTATGGTTGGACCACTGAGCTGATCTAACACCATTCAGCCTTGCAAAGTCAATCTTATGTGATGAACTTCATGTGAAGAGATTCTAGCTTTTGTTTGTTTTACAAAGTATTCTAAAAGAAATCTCTGCTCAGAGTTGTGCAACATCTTCTGCCTCCTCTTTCTCTTTGCTTCCTTCAACTTAATTCTCATAATTCTCCTTAATGTCCTGGGAAGACTTGACAGTCAAATTTTACCCAATGATTAGACTTCTCCCTTTCCCTCCATATTTGTGTGTTCTCTGGGCCAATTTGAATTTTTTACCCTGGAGAGGAATATCAAAACAAGTAGATGTATCTGAAACTTACAGTAGGCATGTTCAAACAGTAATAAGTCTCACACTTCTTTTGCACTACAAAGAAAACCACAGAATAATAAACTCACCCAATTTTAAGTATAAAATATGTATGTTTATATACATATAATAATGACATGTGGGAATCTGATACAAGACTTTCATAATATGGAGGTGATAGACAAAAGCCTCAAAGAGGCCTTGGATATTCTTCTTTCCCTTTCCTTTTTTAAAAGGGCATTTTTCTTTATAGCCCACCCAGAACTATGTCACCATTGAAAATGTTCTTGGGCAGTGACTGCATAATAAACCCAAGGCAAGAGGACAAACATATTCCTGCACCACTGTACAGTTTGTCTCAATGAAGTAGGTGGAACAAAAGACTATTTTAATTTGTTAGAAAAGAAAAAAATCTGAGTATTTTACATGAACTTCAGCTCAAAAAAACAAAAATAGAGGAAGATTTACAGTCCATTAGAACATTCAGCAGTAGCAGTATCTGTTAATAAACACCATGTCCTGTATGTTAAATGGTAAATGTCCATTTATTTGTCCAGTGTAGCTTACATCTTTACTTTTAACCCTCACAGCTGAGTAATAGAGCATCCTCTGCTTGAACATTTTCTATTATGTAGATCATGTAGTCATGCTATGATCCAGAAGGAAAACACAATTCAGCTCTCATGTGGCCTAAAGCTAACAATTTTTCATATTTTGTGTGATTAGTAGCTAGCTAACACAGAAGTATGTTTGAATAGGTGGCCTGGCAAAGACCTATTCAGCCCCAGAGCAAGGCAAATGTTTCCAGACTCTGTATAGATCAACAGTCATGTGTGACAACATATTCAACAGTCTTAGTAGCACTGCTGAGAGAGTGCTGGACTAGCATTTATGAAACTGCTAAATTCATAGTGAATGATGCACTGCTCTGCCACTTTTCCTCTCAGTGGGCATGATAAGATGACTGCAAAACTGGCTGAGGGTGTTTAAGTTTCTTTGTGTTTTGTTTCATTGCATCATAGAACTAAGGGAAATTTCTAAAACTTTACTATTGAGATAATACCTAAGTCCAAAACTTTATTGGTTTGAATAGTTAACAGACAACAGGCTCACATGACTACCTGCAAATTTGAGTTGAATTCTGGACTTAAACTCTGTTCAGAAAAATCTGAAATTTGACACATGCCTTTTCAAATAAAGCTTCTGAACTCAACTTTTGAAGTTAAATACTACAGCTAAGCTGGTTTAATAGCTTGGCATTGCCAGAAGTGGGAAGCCCTTGTTGTTTCCCCACACTTCTTTTTCCCAGCTTCATGTATCCCATCTCTTTGTACCTGCTGTAGTTGTGGTCAGACTCTGGCTGAGCCAAAACCACTTGTTAATTCACCAGTAAAATCCCTTTTGATCACCAACCAGACTGACTGAGTTCTGTTACTGCCTGAGCCTACATAAACAGTGGGGCCACAGTCAGGAGGGAGAAGAAAAGAGTCTCCTTTTAGCAAACCATAAGACTGGCCAAAGTCTCCCTTTCATTACTTACACAATGTAAAAAGCTGATTTTGTGTTTTTAACCAGGGGTTTAGAACTTGTTTTGGCAAGTAAATTTTTGGGGGAATTTTTAGGAGCCTTGACTCTCTAACTATTCTTTAGCTAAACTAAGTCACAGTTTCACAACTTTTTTTGTTTTGACAGTTGGCTGGTGCCAAAAATGCCATTTTAACTATAAGCTGCTTTCACAAGTACTGCTGTGAAGAGGAATCACCATGATACCATGCCCTTACAGGGTCCTTCAAACAAATACTTTAGCGTGACAATAATGTAATCACAGACTTCCTTAAGGAAATTCCTTGGCTGAAGTGCTGTGGCATTCATTTTAGTCCGTTTAGTACAGACCATATTGATCTAAAGACAGAACAATAATGTACTTCAGATGCAGGTACAGAAGGAGACAAAACAATAAAGTGACAGTAAGCAACCAAATTCTTCATCAGTTAATGGATCATGCACTCATAGCTACTTAGCAGTATTTTGAAATACCCACAGCAACTACTTCAGCCTCTGGGTCTTTGGAATTTTACATTTTCAAATATTTTGGGAGTGACAGCTAGAGCACAGAAGAAGGAAAAAGCTGAGGAAAAAAGAACTGTACAGCACTGTCCTTAAACTTTTTATACCATCAGTGCCTGAGACAGAAATTGATCTTGAACAAGAATGTCAGTGTTTGTTTCCCAGAATATCACAAAAACCTGATGGTGTGAAGGGCAGATCTTTTCAATGTATCAGATGCACAACCATATGTATTTGAGTGTTCCTTTCAGATAGTTCTGCACATGCATCTATAGCAGTATGCACAGACATACCCTTTTAAACAGTTCCTTTTTTAAGTATAACTTTAGTCAGCTACGAAGTGGTTCAGGTTTTCAAGAAAAGACTCCAATCTGATGGCTGGAATAGTCATTTTATAAACACACTGTCCCCATTTGTTAACCAGCTTTGCTCATGAATAAATACCATGCAGCATTTTTCCTCCCCATCCCCACCTTTTAAGAACAAAAGCAGCCTCAGGCCATCGAGTCTTCCCCATCACCTCTTAATCTCTGAGGAACAGCTTCTTTCTCAATTGTTCTTGCTTAACTAATGCAACATTTAACACCCCAGATGAATCAGCACTGAGTTACAAGTAACCTTCTGACTACTGATCCTTCAGCTCCACAATACTAAATTTACTGATGAAAGTGCCTGGATTCGTGAGCTCCATTTTGGAAGGTCATTTTAGAGTCCACATTTGCCTGTGACACTTTCTCACCTCTTGTTCCTTTGAATCTATCTCTAGAATTCCAGTGCATGCAATTCATTTCTGTGATGTGGTGTTTTCTGATTATCAGAACTCATGTCATCTGTGTAGTTTTTGTTCTTATCTGGGCAGATCCTAGATAATGTTTGAAGTTTAGGGGTTCAGGTTTTAGTACAATACTTACAGAAATTCCCTGCATGACCTTACCAAAGATCACAAGGAAGCATTGTGTTGGTTGAGCTATTGAAAAGACAGTAGCTCCAGTCAGTAGAAAGTTTCTTTTTCTCATCAGAACTAAACAAAAAACTCAAGAGGATGATGGAAACAAGAGAACAGGTTTGTTACTAAATCTTTCCTCAACAACATGAATATGTATTCATTGGTACATATATACATATTTAAAATGTAAATTACAGAAGTATATATACACACTCACACCTTTATTCCCCCAACAGTTATTCGTTAGAGTGGACAAGGATGAAATCCTTTTATATTTTTGCTGGAGTTCTAACCTGTTGCTGTGTGTAAATTTTCTTGCTTTCCACCCCTCAGTTTCAACAAACAGAATGGCCTCTGTGTAATAGAAATAGCATCAATCAGCAAGATCACGTCTTCAAGCATTAACAATTTCAACCAGCAAATAAAATTACCCAGAAATCAGAATTTTTTTTTTTTTTTTTTAATTTCTACTCTTGTGTCTCCCCAGTATCCCATCCCGGAAGAACAGGATGTCTTTTAGGCAAGTGCTCTGTGAATGTTTTCCTTCAGTCGTACACATGATCTCATCCACCCTCCTCAAGAGGCGAAGGTGGGGCTGTGTTTATTGAGCAGCCTCTAGTGGTTCCCCAAGGAGCCACCCAAGGCTGTAACTGTGTGCTGCAGAGGCAGCAGGTACCTGCTCACACCTTGCACTCAGAGAAATGCTCTGAAATTGTCATCTTGCTAGAACACAGAAAACTGTTGGGCCTTTCTTTAGCCATCTCCAGTTTAACAGAGAAATTCTTCTAGCAATGAAAAATCTTTATTAGAAACCAATAGTTGGAATAAAAATTCCTATTACTGAGAGATTCCTGCTTAGGCTGATAAAATCTACATTCCTAAACCAGGTGGTCCTTGGGCAGCAGCAGTGTGAGCCGTTAATATAATAAAAAAATGTCCAGCACATGAAAGACTGAACATATATTAATCACGAAAAAATTAATTATAAAATTAATTACAAAGGATTCTAAATTGTTTCCATTGTTTATAATTATAAAATTAATTATAATGGCTTTCTAATTGTTGTCACTGTTTATGTTTAAATACATAAACTTGGTGCTCTAATATTCTGTTAGCTTGAAAATGTAAAGAACTTCAAGCTTACACAGATATTTTGGGCTCATAAATTTACAAACCCATATCTAACCATTTTGTGATGATAGATTGATATTAATGAAGTTTTTTCAACTTTTAGTACCAGACTTTTTCCACTAAATATCATGAAGATTCGGCAGCATATGTGTTAGTTCACATGTAAAAACTAGTGATAATGACAGCAAAGAACAAAAGTTATATTTGAAGTATCTACTTAATAATTCCTCTGACGACCTAAAACTAAACTCTAAAATGCTCCAACCATCTTTTTTCAGCCTGGTTAGGATTCTGAGAAAAGATTTTTCAGCTGATTCTCTACATTTGCATCCTAAAACTACTGTTGAAGATCTTCCCACCAGTAATTAATTACTCAGTGCAACGGGCATGTTTTCACTCCAGCCGAGATCCACCAGCCCTGCCCCGAGGGGAGCACAGCTGCCCCACCTGTCAGCATGCAAATATGTTTGGTATGCCCAGTCACATTCACGGCAAAGCCTGCAGCCCACTAACAGAAAGATTAAGGTTTCCTGTTACTGTGAGGCACGTTTCCAGCAGATCAAAACAATGGACTAAAGGGATACTCTGAAACTAGGAAGCCAAATTTGCAAGATTTTACACTTCTACTAAAGATACTTTGAACCTCTAAAAGAAAAGAAATCTTTTTTCGAGTTTCTGAAACTCAGTACAGCCTGGGGTTTGAATTTTTTTATTTTTTTCTTTTTTTTTTTTTTTTCAAAATGCAGAATTGCTTTTAGATGAAAAAAGCTTCAGGATTTTAGATAATTGAGTAATGTTCTGAAATAATATCTCATAAATCCAGGATAATGAAATAATTTCAGAAGTCTTATTTGTACTAAGTTAAAGAATATTTCTGTAGTCATTGCTTTGTTCTTATTTCTTGGTATCCCAGGCTGGTAGTCCGGGATAGCCTCACAAGGTGAGAAGTGCTAGAAAAGTTTGTCATCCAAGATCTGAGAAACAAAATTATTAAATATCTGCACTCTCATCTTTCATTTTTGCCCCCATCTCATCCTTACATTTACAGGCCTCAAAGACGTTGGTCCTCCACAGTCATTTTCACCCGTCATCCAATATTCCCAGCTAGATACCAGTTCTTGCTGCCTGTTTATTTATGCCCAAACCATCTTTCACAGTATCCCTCAAATCTAGAAAACCCTGCTCAAATTAATTAGTATTCAACTTACCAACCTCAAGACATGTTTATACTCTGATGTTTACAGTAAACTGCCAGTTACTGTGGAGAGGAAGGTTGCATGCAGGGAATTTTGATACCATAAACACTGTTTACTTCCAGCTTCAGGAAGTCTACTAAGTATGCAAATAACTGGACTAATTTCTCTTTATTGTTTATTATTTCTTCCACTAAATTAGCTGCTGCCGCTATTGCAATATGGCTGAAATAAATCTCAATACACAGTTTGAAGATAATGGGACAGAAATCTGACTATTGCTGTGTCTCTTCTGTTTGATACTGTGCTTGTATTAATTAATTTCCCTGTGCCAGGAGCAAAACTGTCTAATCAACATTTATACTCAGGTAGCACTGTGCTTAATTCACCTTTTTAAATTTTTTTAGACATAAACTGATTTTAACTGTATTTAGAAGCAAAGATGTTTTTTCCTTAAAGCAGGATATAGTAAAATTTACATTTATCTGCCTTACTTTGGCAAAGGACTTGAAGGACTAAAGTTTGCTCTTTTACTTCAACCCTCACTCCATATCCCAAGGGAAAAACTCAGTCATCTATGAAAAAGGAAAGGAAATGTAATAGACCGAACTCCATCAGATCAAATCAGCTTCACCACAATAAACTGATCTGATTTTATATTATGCAAGAAAGAAAATAATGAATCTCTGAAGTTTTTAAGCAGAAACTCAGTTTATCCCTGATTTGTAATGTATTTTCTGTGCATAGACACACACACACACACACACAGAGAGGAAAAGGGCTGCTCTTAGCAGCAGTGAATCTTTGACATTCCTGTTCTACTCAGCAAGGGTTAAGAGATAGCAATAATAAACTTCATTATTGCAGTAATAGCTCTCATGATGTTAAAGGTTGATTCACAGACAATCACAAAATAAATTCACCATGTGTTTAGAAAGACTATTCAATTTGTGCATGATGTCAAGCATTTATGAAGACGAGTCAAGAAAATAGACATACAACATACTGAACAGAATAATCAGATCTGTCATGGTGTAGCCTCTGTTGTCAAATGCCACGTGAGACTGTTTTCATTTACAAGTTCAAGTCATGACAGAAGGAAAATCCATGGGATAGTTTTGCAAGACACAGGGTTAGCAGGACTTGTGTTAAGGCCTCACTGCTACAGTACCTCAGACTCATTGTTCTTCCAATATTTGATATTGGGAGTTTCCTTCCTTATGCATCAATATGACAAAAGTGCTGTAAAACCTCTCAAACAAGGGACTTGAATGACTGAAAGATGTGGCTAAGGAAACAAGGGAAAAGGGAAACAAGAGGATGAATGTAGGAGAAAAAAGTTTCAAACTCAATATGAATGTTAATGTAATACGAATGTTACAACTGTCAGGAGAGAGATACAAAGAGAAAAAGAACAAATACACCAAAAACATCTGAGAAAGACAATCTAATGTGGAAAGAACTGCCATGAAATCAGAAAGTCTTGACTCTTTTTCCAGATTACCTCCTGTGTTTCCAAAAAATTGTACAGAGTTTCCTTAATCTACTACATTTTCTGTCTGCAAAATCAGAGAGAATTCTTATCTGATAGGCAACTCGGGTACACAAAAATCTGTAAGTAATCTTCAGACCTATCAAGTTTCATGCACTAAATGAGATTTCCACAACTGCTTCCAAACACACATTCTCATACAGCCAGCCCTCCATACCTCTGCTGGGCAGTGCCACAGCTTCCCTTTTCTTCCCACCTCTCAGTCACAGCCCCAGGCTCCCTCCAGCCTCTGGTCCCAGCACTTTTCCCACACATCTGTTCCCAGGCACCTGTGGGACGTGGGGGCAGGAGGACACTGCTTGTTTGAGGGGGTCTCCTGTTTGTGCAGCTACAGATGTAAGATGCTACAGAACTGGAAAGAGTCAAGTCCCTTGGGTGATAGAAGCATCTTCTGAAACAAATATTTAGCTAGATCCATACCACCAGGAAAAGCCAAATCTCTGACTCAGCCTATTTGACAGGGGTTAAACAAATGAGTGAACAAGTTTGATGTGATTAAAACTGTTGTCTCTTACTTTTCCTGAGGCTTTTTTCCTATTTGCTAGTGAAGTCTTGCTCCTCTGCAACCACCTGTGGTTGGTTTGGTTTTGTTTTGTTTTCTGGGAAAAAAACCCCTGAAATAGAAAAATATATGTAATTGGAAATGAATAAAATTCATGAAATAAAATGTTATACAGAAGGCAAGCATTGTAAAGAGAACTATGTTGTCCAATAGCAAACAGCATTCACAGAAGAAAATTCAAGCAGATGTAGCCAAAGCAACTACAGAAGAATGCAAACATGATTCTGTAGCTAGAAGAAGACTAATAATGAGAACAAAAGAAATATTGTTAATACAAATGATGGAATGAAAAGAATTGTAAACAAAGTCATTCACTGAAAGAAAACATCAAATTAAGCATTCAGTGAATAAGATAAAAAAAAATATTTTTTTAAAAAGGCCCCACACCTGGAAATGCAAAATAAAAGAATTATTGAGAGAGAGATGCCACACAGAAAAGATTAACAATGGAAAAAAAGTAATTGAAAGTCATAGAATATTTTCCAGCGTGCTGTGAAAGCTGGATTTAGAGTAAGGAAGATGGAGGCAGGGTATTTATACCACATTAAGTTAAACCTTTAGTTTAAGAAAATAAATTGGGAAAGTACTCCCCTTATTTTTAAGTATAGTTGACAGACAAATAAGAGCTTCCCCTAAACTGCTTCAGGAACTACTTACTTCTCTCTACAGGTTAAATAGGGAGTACAGAGAGTGACAAGTGGCTTAACCAAATCAGTTCTTGGAGGGAGTGCATTGAGTCCTGTCCCCACCTTTCCAGCTCCTCTTTCTTTTCTCCCACATCCTTCTTGTGTTGCCTCTGAAGTTTATCTGATTCATTTCAAGGTCAGGCAACAAAATTCACTAACTTGGCAAGAAATGTACACTTTGGAAGGTGGGCAAAGGTAACTTCTGTTGTTTCATCAGGTTGAACAACCTGTAGCCAGATGAGCTCTAAAGGTGGCTGAAGGTCAGCAGGGGGATCACATAGCCAAGAGCAGAGTGGGTTACAGGAGAAGGGCAGAGGGAAAAGGTAAGTGCTTTCTGGCAACAATCAGCCTTTACCTGAAGTCAGCCAGTTTTGTAATTTAAGCACCTTAGTTAAATACATTAAGTTATGTGGAGGGAACTGTGCCACTGCCATCCCTTATGTATACAGAGGAGGTGCTATTACTGCTCTTGGACTTGTATCTTCACATCCTTATCTTTCTTATTCATGTTAACCAAATCATCTGCCCAGATATTTATTAAAGCTGAATTAGGAATATTTTCCACTGCCAACCTCTCCTGTGCTATTCTGCTCCACAGCACTGCTTTTTTATTATAGTACTGAAAGTGTGACACAAGAGGAAGCTAGTATTGGATTTACACAATTCTAGGTTTTATTGCAAATTTCATTATGCTTGTTGGGTTTTAATTTTAGCCTCAAAACCTTACATTATGCAAATAGATGACAATCTGCATTTTCAAATTTTCATTTCTCAGTGGTGTTCTATGTTTTCTTGTTTATAGAGCCTTTGGTTATATATTTAGAAATCCTTGATTCTTTAGTATACCTTATATATACTTTGATATACCTTAGGAGGGTTTTGTATGGTATTCAGATTAAATTTAGCCAATTTACGACTTTTTTTTTTCTATTTCCAATAGCCAGGCTGCTTGCCCCTATCAAACAAAGTTTAAGCAAAAGGTGAAACAAGGATTCTACTGCCTGTAGGAACAGATATACAAACAAGCTGCTACAGGGCATGCCAGGGTGTGAACACAGCACATCACATGCTCTGCAGAAGCTCTGCAACCTGTTCCTTCTCCAGTTTGTTATGACCTCTTACGGCACAAAACTGCACTTTATGATACCTTGTTAGCTAACAGGAATTTGTGTAAAATATATACTTATTCAGGCTAGGTGACCATGCTGGGCCCTTTGTTCTTAATATACAACATTCTATTCTTCTGGGAGTTACAACTTTCCAATATTTTTAGATAGCAGATGGATCTCATATTTCAATACACATGCACATGGCAATAACCTACATGTATAGAGAAACTTGTAGACATCAGAAATCTCATCATGAAGAGTAAATACACTTTAGGAAACCCTTCCAAAAGAAAAAAGCCCTTGAAACTACCTCTCTTTTGGGGTAAATTTTTATACTTTGTTTCCTTTGAAAATCTAAGCATTCAGCACATTCTTAATTTTAAGCCTGGGAGTGGTCATATTAAAGTCAATGAGGGGAAATAATGCATGCAACAGTTTTGCAGAAACAAACTCCTTGCACCATTAGGGATTTTCCTTGCTTTTATAAAAATTTATTTGATTGACTTTAGTAAGTCAACCTATTTATACTGTGAAAATATGACACCCTCTGTAGACCAATCTCTCCCTATGTCCCCCAGAGCCTGTCCCTGTACACAGATGTGTGTACACAGACACAAACTGTTCCTGTGTGCTGACTGGCTCCTCATGTTGCTTGAGCAAAAGGTAAAATGATGATTTGTTAGCTCACCAAACCTTTTCTGAATAGGTATAATTTTTCTCTGTGTTCTGGTGGATATGTAAATATTGTAGGTTCTAAAAGAAACAAATGCCAGAGGCACTGAGGTGGGTGTGTTACACAAAACTAAAACTCAGAGAAAAGTTGGGTGGCATCTACAGCACCTGCCCAGCCCAACTGGCTGAGCTGAGTAACCTGGTGAGAAAAGGAGAGCTCAGGGCACAATAACACATCAGCACAACTGCACTCCCAGGGGACTGTGCTTTCTAAATACAGTGATGCACAATGGGCAGCCCAAGCTGGAGACAATGTTTAAATTCCTGAAGAAAGCTGTCCATGATAAATACCTGAAACTAAGGCAGTACCTGAGATAAATATGTTGTAGACTGAGAAGGAAATCCATTTTGAATTAATATATAGATGCAGCCTTCACCTTGTTTGGCTTCTCTGAAGCATAATTTGCCCAAAATTAAACTAATCTACAAAAATTCTGCCCTGTGCTACTGTACTCATTACATCTGCATGGAAAATACACAATCATTTTGAAATGTAATTTTAGAGGTCTGATGTTAAAATCACAAATCATGACACAGCATACCAGAAAATATCAAAAATCAGGGGTCTTAAATATATTAATAATTCTAAAAAGACATTTTCATGCTTCTAAGATATCTTACAGTAGCCTCTGGGCTCATTTCTAAAAGAAGTGATTACTTGTGATGAACACAAACCAACTATTTGTGTAGGATCTTCCATATAAGTGTAAGATATAACCTGAGATTTCAGTCTGACCTTTGAGACATGTTGAAATCAAATACTTAAAATGTAGGGGTTCACTCTGGAAACTGTTATTTTTTAGTTTCTGCAAAATGATTTTTTCCAGATTAAAATCGCTGTTTCATATTGCTTTGTGACTACATATTCCTTGCTTTTGCTTAAAACATCTTTAGAGGCTTTTGCAACCAAAATATAAAACTTTTACTTTAATTAAGTTGCAGAGAACTTTGTCTATAAAGGCAATTATTTATAGCTTTAATATATACTTCAGTCATTCCAACTGTACCCTGAGGAAATGTTAATTTTTAAACTTTAATGTATTATTTTAATGTAACTTTCTCTGTTACTATTTCTGCCTTATTCTCAATTCAGGAAGCTACTTGGAAAACCCTACTAAAGTAAATTCCATACTAGTTTAGAGGTCTACCTTCCTAAGAGGTCTATCTAGGTACCTACCTAAGTGATGTAAATTCCTATAGAATTTATATCAATTTGATTTAAAAAATCTAAGTGTTTTGATAATAAAATTTTGAAGTGTTTTTCCCACCTGTGCTGTGTGATGATAATTTTGTTAGACTTATATTTAACTATGGTAATATATTATTACACTTATCTCACTCTTAGAATGACATTTTCTGTGTAGCCTTGGGTACCTCCCTTCACCTTCTATTTTCCTGACTGTAAACCAGGAGCAATAACAGCACAACCAGGAGTCACACAGCCTCTCTGAGCTGTGCAGAGGGGCTTTGCTGGCAGTCAGGTCATCAAGGCATCCCCTCTAACCCATTCTTACCTTTGGCTTTCCTTTTGAGGCATAATGAAATTTCTACAGGAATGTTTTATATTAAATACAAAACTGCACTCCTTGCCCAGTATCAACAACCATCTGAAGTTGCTATGAATGTGAATTCTACTCAGAAAAAAACACAAACAAAACTCTTCTTTTGAGATGCAGGTAATGTTGAGGCATTAAAAGGAGTGCCCTCCTGACCCCCACTCATGTCCTGAGGCAGTAGATTGGGTTACTTGGTATCACTGCCTTGGCTTGGATAACTGCTCATAAAGTTACAGAGTTTTAAAATTCCTGCAACACCACTTATTTCCAGGAACACCTGCAGCCCTGGTTTCCATAGGCCAGTTCTAAATTCAGAAGAGAAACACTTCTTGTCTTTTACTGCCTTTCTTAATAAAGCTCCCCTTATTTCTTGTGGACTGAATGGAGTCCTACCAATTTTGGCAACCACTGCAAAAAAGCAATTTTTCATTTCCTGAACTTCCTTCTGTACAGATTAAAATCCTTCTCCCTTATATAATAATATAAAAAAATTAATGCTGTATTACTTATTTGCTATCATGTAATCATTAATTATACACCCAGAGTTAGAGTTTAAACAACAGATTTCAAAGATAATTAACTGTTTCAAATTAGTTCATGATGTTATAGAAAAGGAGATAAACCCCTAGTTTTTTTCTGGCATTGGATATTTTAGCTACTACTGTTTATTTAATACTGCTCTTTGAAGAATTGAACACACTATAATATTAAACAAAATATAGGAAGTTGCTAGCTTAACAGGCTTATCTTTATCTTATGATCAAACAAATGAAACTGGGTTTTCTGTGGGTCTTTTTTGCTTGTCTGTTCACTTTACAGCGAAGTACTGATCTAAGGCACATTTCTACATCACAGTTACAGCCTTTACCAGTGATCAGAGACACATCATCCTTCTCCTTAAACAGGAATCATGATGGGCTACTTTGTGGAAAGGGGAACAAGTAGAAAGAAAAGGAAGTGGTTTTGCCTCAAGCAGCCAAGGTGAAATGTATGTTTACACTTACCCTGAAAGCAGGAAACTTCACTTCCCAAGCTTAGCAATGCCACACTGTGTGTTTATTTTTGCCTATACACGTGAGAAATGAGAAGGGATTTCCTTGGCGCACAAAAAGCTATGGCAAGGTGGGGATTTGGAAGGGTATCTGTTTGCTCTTGTCTCGCTGTGCTGCTCTGGCACGCTGAGAAGAGCTGGCAAGGAGCTCACCTGCCGTGGCACTGCTGCAGGGCTGGCCCGGGTGGCCCCAGCTCCTGGAGAAATGGTGTTTCCAAGCTGCCATACACATTTAGGAACCCAGCAACTCTAAGAGCAGCTGAAGCACAAAAAGGGGTGTGATGTCCCCTGCTATAAGGCAGAATGTGAGTGTAAGGAAAGCGTAGGACAGACCACACTGCCATAGGTCAGCCAGAGTAGAGACCTGCTCCCCTCCCACAGCTCCCTCACCCACAGGGAAAAAACACAGCAAAGTGCTCCCTGGGTTCTTAAACAGCTTCATTGCTTTTGATACACTTTAGCACTTGTGGATAACACCAGTAATTTAAAAGATTAAACTACAGCACTACCCGTCTGTGAAATTATCAGTGTGCCTAAAACTATTTACCGGAGTTAAATTATATAGCAACAAGGAAACAAGTACTCTATAACCAATGCAATATAAATTTGGTGCTTGGGAAATGCATAGCTATGTTTTCAAACACATACCAAGAATTTTTCTTTTCTTGCTCTTGTGCTCAGGATGCTAAATATTTAACTTTATTCAACCAATGGCATTATGAAATGAAATGAAAGATCCTATCACATGGCCAATCCAACAGTTACACTGGGCTATTTAATTGTCTGGTTAACTCAAGCCAAAGTTCAGTGACCCACAGCAGGTGAAATTCTCAGTGCAGAGTGTGATAACATCTTTGTGATCAGAACAGCATATGCTTTCTTAGCTCTCGTGCTCAGAGAATTTCTGTGTACTTCCGGTGGTTAAAAGATGTAATTTTCTGTATCTTGGAGACAGCAAAGTATCTTTCTGTGTATCAAACACAGAAAAACTGTGATGAGAATTGAGGAATCAAAGGAAGAAAAAGGGTGAGATGTAGGAAAAATACTCTGAAGTTCTTATATTATAATTCTTCATTTGTAATATTAAAGGAATGTGAGTATAAGTGAAAAAATAGCAACCTTGAAATGTTAAAGTGTAAAAACAACATAATTTTTTCTAGGAAGCTCTCCCACTTTTTACAAAGTTGCCTAACTTAAGCCATTACATAAAATGGCAATTGTGGCTTATGGGCATTATTCCTTGAAGAATTTGCATTTTCCTGTTCTTGTTTTTTGTGTTTCCATTGCTGCTGGAAATGTATCAGGTCCCTGGGTGCACTAATTACTCTTAATGACCCTCCACTCTACAGACCCTGCCTCTAGGCCTAGGAATCCATAAAAATTCAGGCCTGGAACTTCACCCCCAACTTGACCCGCGTTGTTGAAGTGCCCATTTGAGTTCTGCCCTGGCCATGCCTGTACCTTGTTGATACAGGTCCTGACCTATGGACTGACTTCCTGACGTGACCCTGACTGACCACTGTGGTCCTGCTTGGTCATCACTGCCTGGTTCTGATTTTCATTTTACTTTAGTTGTCAAAGAACAAAATAAGGTGTGTAATGCAAAATAGTTGGGTTTTAGTGTAGCATACAATGCAAATCTTGGGGTAGAATGGATATTTAGGGAAATGGTTATTGACTAGAAACATTTAATTCATGACGTCTTCTTCCTAGAACTGCTATGAGAAGTTCTTCAGCAAAATCAGTTTCTTCTGATCATTTTAAAAGTAGGATTAATCAATTAGTGTAATGCTAGTCAACATGACAAATGTAAGAGGATTAAGCCAAGCCTTGTTCAAAGACACCAAAATCATTACATACAGAAACTAAACATTGCAATAGAGAAAAAGGGTTTTTGAAACCAAATCTATTGATTCCGTTTTCTGCTTTACTCCTAACACTTCTCTTATTTTCTTAAAGGCAAAGCTTTTGCAAATTTCTTATCATGGATATCTTTAAGACTGCAAGAACCATTTCTAATTTTAACCACAAGGAAGTCAAGTCTTTTTGAAACTTTTTGAGAACATCTCAAAACAACCAAAAGGCTAGAAATCAATAATATCACCTGGCAGGAGATGTGAGCTACTCAAATTCAAGTCAGGGTCCAGCTCAACATGCTTATTGATGGTTTGGCAGGGAGAAGCTGTTTACAGCACAGACTTTTCACAGACTGGCATGAGGCAATTAGACATTCTCAGATTGTCTAATTATGCAATATTTGAAACAATGTGGGCTTAGGCTCCTGAAGAGCAAGAAAGAGATGAACTAGATCACTCTGAAATGCAGTTGAATGCTTAATATATTATTGTCATTTTTTGTGAACATTTCTGTCTCAATGACCTGAACCTTAAGTATGGTTCACAACTGAAACAATGAACAAAGTACTTCACTGCTTGTTTCAGTGACTTCCAGAGTACTAAAATTAAGCCTAACTATTTAAAATGGAAAAGCCACATGGTGGCAGAAGAGAACAAGGCATGTAAAAAACCTGTGCTGCTAAATGCTTCCCTTAGATTTAACTACATAATGTTCCCTTCCACAGCACAGCTGAAGCTCTGTGGCTGTATTTTTAAAGCAGGCACTGACATAACTCATTAATTGCAATGTTTAAAAAAATGTCCATGACTTCTAAGTTTCTGATACTGCTGACCAAGTTCACCAGGAATTATACAGTAAATGTTAATATTACAGTAACATTTGAAATTATATAGTAGAGTTAAGGTATTGAATCTGCAACCTGTTTTCAGATTGTCTACACTGTAATATATTCCCATAGCATCAGAGATGCAATGACTAAAAGTGATCTTCACACAGCTATTTTCCTATTGTGGATCTTATGGTGACACTATCAATGGCAGGCCATAAATACTGCTTCAAATTCACAATTCTATGAAAATGAAATATTTAGTCCTTAATTTTTTGTGTAATGTTCTATACCATGAGCAGATCTGCTATGCAAAATTGAGAATTCTGATTTTTCAGTTCAAGATCCAGTAAGAGCAGGCTAAACTTCTAGTCCTCCAATTTACAACCATCTGGACATAATCTTCACTTTTATCACAATACACTGTTTGTAGGTGTCCCAGTGCAGTTCACACAGTTTCCTAGTTAACAGCCGGTGGAAATTGTGATGCACTTATCTGCACACACTGTTAGTACCTACACAGGTGCAGCCAAAACTGAAGACTGACCAGTTACTTTTGCAATCAAGATGTAGTTCTGATAGCTGACTTCTATTAGATAAATAATAAGTGGATTTTGCTGTTTAGCAGATGTATAATTGGGATTCCTGATTTAAGAGCTGTAACTCTTTAACCTGTATTTGAAGACTTCATGGCATCTTTTTCAATAATTCCATCATTTAAATTACTGACTTGACACATTCAATAAAAATAATTTTTTCTAATCTGAACATTTCTTCAACTTCAATCTACTTTAAAATGTTGAATTCTACTAAGAACCATCCACATGATATTTAGCATATTTGATTTAATGGGAAAGAAGACAAAAAGAAATTCAATAGTATATGATTCTCTTATCTCCATACCTACCAGAGCAAGAACTTTCTTAGGACTGTAAACAGTGTTGTAAAGTCTCTGAAATCCTGGTGTTCCTCATCATAGCCCTGGTCACACCCAGCTCTTAATGCTAACAGGAGCAGCATAAGCTACCCACCCTCTCAGAGGACAGGCTTATATCTCTCTAAACTCTGGTTTATTGGATTTTTTTTCTTAAACCTACTGACCACCAGTGTGGATCACACTGTGAAGTTTTTTAATAAGGAGCTGTTCCAGTGATTAACTGATCTGATAAGAAAGCATTCACAAAAATCTGAAACTGTCTTTCAGCTGAATAGTTTTCACTTCCCTATCTGTTCTCTTTCTACACTCAGCTTTCATGACTGAACTTCTCAGTTTCATTTTAAGTCTATATTATTCTTAATAATCCTGACTAAATTATTTCTCATATTTTGCCACTCAAAAAAGCCAATAGCTTTTCCTTTGTCTTCCCTTTTCCCAATATAAGCAGAAAAGAGAATAATACAAGAGCTGTACACTAACCTGTAGAGAAAACCTTCACCACTGTTAATATTTGCTAATTCTGCATCTTCTAAAATATTTATTCTTTATCAGACTCTTGCTTGAATGTGAAAGAATTTGGATTCCTATGTTGTTTCTGTGCCATCTATTAGCTTCCAGGTTCTTTTATTCCTTTCACCCAGGCACTGCAGGCAAATCTTTCATTTAGTCTTGCTAACTGTAACCCTAAGAGTTCCATAACTGCAGCCTTAACTGTCTTTAAAACGTGTCTTTTGCTCTACTTTTTCCTAGAAAATGTTCTGGAGGTTTAAAAAGATTTTTTTCTTTAATATAATGCAGTTGCCCTGTTTCTTCTTGCAAATAAGGATCGCTGATTTCCCTTGTGCTACTCCTTAAATTGTGAGTTGCCTGTAAATATTCACAAAGCTCCATTGTTTTAATCCAGGTATCTGTTATAACTCTTTTACCATGATGCTTACAGAAACATTTTGATGTCAACAGGCAACAAACAGTGTAAGGCTGATTCTTTTTCTTTGTGTCCTTTTCTATCCTTCTTGTATATTGGCTTATGAACTAAAAATTCCTCAGGCTTTCCTTCAATCCATTTTATACAACATGAATTCACTTTAAGCAGCATGATCCTACTACAGTAAATGTGAAAAAATCCTGATGTAACCCCATGGAATGTTCACAGCAAGCTTCAGGCTGGCAAATACTGAAATGTTAAGATATAATTGTTAGAAGATGATTAATTTTTACAAATGTGAGAAATTCAAACTATCTGGTCACCTCCTAGTACTCAGTGTTCTAAGCAGTGTTGCACTGACTCCACATCATGTTCTCTGTACTTCAGTGTAGTCTGAGGTGATTTCACTCAGGTGACTGAAGTGGCCCTCTCTTAGCTCAGCCTTCTGCCTTGCTGTATCATGAGAAATAGCAGGACACTGAAACCACACAGCAGACCTCATAAACAAGGGTAGAAGGGTTAGGAAGAAAGAAAAAAAAAGAGGAACTCGACATGAAGCCTCTATTTTCCCAGGAAAATCTGAGTGTGTCTTGAGTTACTAGGAGGTCACTATTTTGATCTAGCTCGAACAGCAGATAGATGTGAGAGTGTGTTAGCACTAATGAAGTGCAAAATCTGGCTGCATTGCTAGGCCTGATGTGTACCTACTCAAGGAAGCAGCAGACAACCAGGTCATCTGCTTGTATTTTTAGGTGGACTCTTATGGTCCCAGTTACAACACTGTTGTGCTGACAAAAATATTAAATAACTGAGGATTTTAACCGTGCATACCAACTGCAAGAATGAACTCTATTAACTCTACATAAAAAAGCAATTAGTTAACGTTGCTGTTTTAGTATGTTCTAATACTTCTCAAACAGCCTTCAAAAGAAACACAGTTCTTAGAGATGACTGTCTACTGGTCATAGAACCAAGGCCATTAATGAGAAATTAAGAGGGACAGCTCTAGCTCCTTGATAGACCTCCTGATGTACAAGGACTTCAGTATTGTGAGTAAAAAGCAGTGGAGAAAATGTGAAAAATTAATATTGAGGCAGAAAATTCAGGCATGGACTGATAGAAAGGAAAATACTGGTCAGGCAGCTTGTACTAAAGTTTGCCTGGGTGTTTTCTCACGCTGTGAATTGTGAAATGCTTGACTTTTTGTGGCCTAGAAGTTCAGTTGCAGTGCTCATGTGCTCATGAGATAGTAAATCTCCTGGTCTGTTCTGTGTTGTTGAATAGTGAGTGATTCCTATCTCAAGAACATATTGGGAAATACAGCTTCACTTTTTTATGAGTAGATAACTGAAACTGCTGCCTTTTTTGTGAGATAATGTCACATTGCTATATTGAATGTCCTACAGCAATTAAAAGCCATTAGAGGGGTGAAAAAGAGTGGTAGGTAAAGGATGGGGTCAAGTCTAAAGGGTTTCATCTGTTCCTTACTTTTTGCTGCAAACAAGATCTTGATAAAGTTTTCTTTAATTTCAGTGAAGGAGTCCTGTTGAAGGAAAACCCTCTGTGCTGTGGACTTCTCTCCTATTTAGGAGAAAAAATACTTTTTGATAAGAAGCAGGAATAACAAATACATAAGCAAATTTTAGAGAAATATTCTTCCTTTAGCAGCTACAGATTTTACTTCCCCATATTTATTTCAATTTACAAGCTAAATTAATACAGCTCAAATATCCTTCAAAATTCAAAATTATTCAAAATTTAAAAAAATAATGTCTGGTTAGTATTTGTAATTTCTTTGTAAAGATGAGTAATGTAGCTATTTAGCAGCTGTCCAGAACAAGGAATATGAAATTACAATATGCTTCGTAATCAGTAGTTATCTTGATCTTATTACAAATGATTGACTTAAAAATTTACAAAGCAAGTGTAAAAAATGTTAGGCACAATTGAAATAAATAAAACTTCAAAAGCAAACACTTGATGCCATGCAATTTTTCACAGTGAGTTTATACACATTCACAAAACTAAAGCCCTTGCAAACAATAATATTATTGGTTTCTTATTGCAAAGTCCACTATTCTATAAGAGAAGAAAAATATAACTCTTTTATTTGCAAGTTGAAGTTCTTCTGATATGAGACACTTTGTACTACTACCATAATTTTCTTACACGTAAAAATAATAGGAAGGATGTCTCCTTCATCCTCACCTGAGCCTGATTCAATTCTTATAGAATTGAACAGACATCTTGGAAGCTTAACTTCTTTGAATCAAAACTTTGAGGATTCTCAAAGTACATATATTTACTACATCAAATTGCCACTGAAGTATGCAATGTGTTTGCCATCAGATATAGCAGGCAGTCTGCAGTTCTCATACTCCACGTTTGACTTGTTCAAACCTACTACCCCAAGATAATGCAGTAAATGAGCTTGACTGTGTAAACAACCCTTATTACTTTCAAACCTAAATATAGTAATGAATAAAAAATAGCTTTGGATTTTCCAGAAACCCAGAAGAGTTTTGTGTCATTAGTACACTTTAAAACCATTCTTACCCTTATAAAGAATTTAACTTCCTAAAACTTTAGATTGTATAAGGATTTTTGAACATGTAAAAATTTTTTTCCAAAAAAAATCTTAGTTTCATTAGTTTCAAGCTTTCAAAGTCTCTCTTTTCCACATGCAGTTCTTTTCTGTTTTCTGAATACAGACTTTCTAGAAATCGGAAATAATTTTAATGGAAAGTAACAATGCTGTATTCCTCACAATTTTAGCTTTTAATTACCTTGCTGAGGTTCTCAGCAACAGTGAAATAGTGCTCATTTCATGATGTGAATATTAACTTATGAACTGAACAAGGTTGTTAATGCCAATTCTTATAAAACACACAAGAAAAAAAAATCCAAAAAGCTTTTATTTCTCTGTAGCTTTCCCTGGACTGCTCAGTAAATGAAACTGAGAGAATGAGGAGAAAGGACTGCTGAAGGAATCACACGATTATTCACTGAGTTCCTTGTTAGAGATTTTCTGTGCCTATCAAGGGATCTTCATGTTTGGCTACAAGCACACTTCTTTTCTTGTCTTCCTCTGTTGCGCTCTGACTGATCTGTTCAAACAGCTTTGACATCTTGGCAAACCTCAGGTGGTTCTGAAACCTTCGTGCAGCAAAAGCATAAAGCAAAGGGTTAATACAGCTACTGATGAATACAAATGCTCCAGAGATGTACACTCCTTTGTCTACAATTTCTTCCAGTGCCAAAGACATCTCCTCATTAGAGAGTTCTATTTCAACTGAAATGATATCCAGGATGTTAAAGATGTGGTGAGGGAACCAGCACAGAATGAATGCCACCACGACGCTGGCAATGAGACGTTCCGATCGCTGCTTAGATTGGTAAGTCATTCTGCTTATTCTTCTTGCAACACACACATAACAAGTGCAAATAATTAAGAAAGGGATTACAAAACCTGCAAGGGTCTCCAGCAGAAGATACGACACTTTCTGTCTATTAGAAGAGTAGTTGCGACATGTGCATAGAAGTCGACCATTCATTTCTTCTGTCTCTTGAAATGGAATGACAGAAATGCCAAAGGCAATAGACAGGAACCAAATGAGGAACACAATCAAAGAAATTTTTTCTTTTCTTCTGTATGTTTGAATTGTGAAAGGGTAAAACACAGCCAGTAGCCGCTCCAAGCTGAGTGCTGTAATCAGAAATATACTGGCATACATGCTGCAGTAAATAATGAAAACCAGGATTTTGCAGAAGATGACTCCAAAAACCCATGAGTCAACAAAAGAGTAAATCCAGATTGGTAAAGTGATCAGTACAAGGACATCAGCAATGGCCAGGTTCAAGATCAGCAGGACTGAAAGAGATAATTTCTTCATTTTTGTACAAACAGTCCAGATGACGATGCAGTTTCCAGGGGTGCCAATTATAAATGACAAGCCCAGTATTATGCAGACTACTGACCTCACAATATTCCATGCTGAGTTGCCACTGCTTTCTTCACCTTGACTCATTCTGGAAATTCTTCTGTTCTTGGTTGCTCTGTGCTCTGCTTTTATTCTGCAGGTGTTGGTGAACTACTTGAAAGTTCTCCCCCAACAGATGTTCTGAAGGCTAATGCAGACTGTGAGCTCACATCCTCATGCTCACTCTTACAGACATCTGACCACATATGGCAGTTCCCGTTGTTTAGGAGTATGGGTATTTTTGCATACAAAGCAAAAGTAAAAATACAATGCAGAGCCTGACTTTGCTGTAAGTTATACATCCATTGTGCTTCAGCAAATTTTACAGCATGTTGGTGGTCTTTCTGAAGTGTCCCTGTTTAAAGAAATGTGCTACTGTTTTGATGTTACTGATCTTATCAACAGCTGTGAGGAGAAAGAAACCCTTTTTATGCTATTCTATTCTTGCTCCTATGAATAACTCAGCACTTTATTTTATAAAAACAAAAAGCAAAGAGGGATGGCAGGTAAACTACAAATGTGCATTATATGTTTGACGTGAATTTTAAAGCACAAAAAATTGTGCTTACTACCTTCATGTCATCTTTTTTAATTCAGCAGGAAACAGTCAATCGTATTTCAGAAATACCCTGGCATAAAGGAAATCAACTATTTGTACTGTACTTGTACAACAAAGTGGGTAGGAGTTGCATTTCTGATTCTCTGGGAAATTGCAGTTTTTTACCAAACAATAACCATCAGAGTATTCAGTCTGGATGTAGAGTTACAGGAGAAAATGCTCCATGTCAGAGAGAAAAGATATGATTACATTATTGTCCTGCTGTGCCAGCAATGGGCTATGACTTCTATGACTTTTCCTAGGAAACTTGGTAGTCAGTGTAGTACTCAAATCCTAAATGAATCATAAGTTCTTCAGAGTCTGGCCAAAGAATATGAAACTATTTTGTTATCCTGATTTCAAAACTCTTTTGAAGTTCATTTCTAAAATGTTAAAGGAGGAACTAGAACAGCAGAGCCAACAGAAATATTCAAGAAGTGGAACTGGAAGGGTATTTACGATTAAAAAAAGTTCACAGAAACAAAGGAGTTATTTATAGCTTTCTTAAATTTAAGAATGTGATACAGATTATTTCTCTAATTTTACAAACCTGGCAAATGTAGTTCATAGTATTAAGTCAAAAAGTATTTTTCACCAAGGAAAAAGGATTGTAACATCAGCACCCCCAAAGCAGCTTAGCCGGTTTTGCTCTCGTAAGAGTATAATGAGATCAAAAGCAAATCCAGAATAACCCCACTGAAGTTAAGTATTATATCTTCAAAATACTATTTGTGTAATACAGATTTTAATTGGGATTTAATCTGATCATGATTCCAGTTCCTTTCATTTTTAACTGCATTTAATGAATATTGGGTAGGGGAAAAAACGAAACAAGTTGTTTGTATTCTGAAGGGAATTTCTGAAAACCACTTGTGAAAATTAACTAGTGGGAGGAAGTGCTGGGCAGTATCTCTTCTTCCAATGAAATCACCTTTACACACATTATTTCTCCAGAAGTATCTTCATAGACTATTCTAATTTATTGCCAGTGGCATATCTAGATTGAAGTAAGGTGCAGATTTTTATTGGAAAAAGAGAATCAAGGAGAGAGGTCCAGTACCTCTTGTCACCCAGTGCTGCAGGGACTGGCAGGTTCTTTAAGTAAAGTCAGTCTAGATTATGAGTGTTGTGTCACCCACTGATTATCAAGACTTTGACCTGAATTGCAAAGGGTCAGGTGACTAAAAGCCTACACAACCAAAGACTCTAGATAGTAAAGAAAGCTACACTGATTACTAGAAACTCTGCTTAACTGAAAGCTGGGATAATTGCTAAAAATCCTGTGTAGCAGTCAGATACACTAACTGCTAGAAATTGTAGATAACAATAAGGTATGATAATAAGTAAATTTTTATGTCATAATAAGTGCTCTAAGTGTAGCTACGATCTTGTGGCCAGTCCTCACTCTACCAAGGATCCCTAAAAGGACTTGTATGTTCTGTACCATTGTGTGACACCTCTGTAGGATTTTTTTTTGCATAATTTTATTTTTTGGTGGAAAAGAGCAGTTGCCTGAACAACCATTCGTTTAAGTATAGTTCTAATCCAGTAGTGTATGGATGTGGCTGAACTTCTGAAGCATCTGGCCTTACATTTTCCAGAAACACGTTTCTCCACTTGAGTTGAAGTTTGCTTGCCAAATGGCCTCTGCCTCTGGCTGTGATTTTCATTTAAGCAAGAAAACAAATTAATCTCTCAATTGCAGCCACAGTCTGGAATTTCTGTTTCAGAAAAATCTCAGAGAAGTGTTGAACTGCTAAGATTTCCTTGAGTAAGACTCTGAAACTAGGCTATTAGACTAAATATTTCAGACATTAGAGTTAACATTAGCTCAGAAGCATGTTTCTGAACAGCTCTATGTGACTCCTGAATCACTAAGAAAATTTCAGACTGTAAGATGACTTTAATGTTCTCTAAAAGTATCTGACTGTTATTTATCCAATTTAAATTAGTAGTACACAAACTTTATGGGCAATTTAGCAAATATTTCCATTAACAGGGGGAGCCAATAGTGTAGTCAATAACTGCTAAAGACAACAGTGGCTAAACAATTCATTATCTTACTCTAGTGGCCACACGTGGGTGGGCTTTAATGTATGCATTTGGGCTTCGGATCACAGAAGCTCTGGTCTACTTCATCACAGCAGTGAAATTAGGCTGCATCTTTATGTTTAAAAAACACCGTTTAAGTTTTTTGTGTGCATGCATATTATATGTAGTCCAATATGTCAGTCATCAATCCAGAAAACTTTCTGTAAGTCTGTTACTCTTAGATTGGCAAATAACTTCTGAAAACTTTCCAAGCTCAAAAAGTCCATGCTACTGCTATGAAACAAATAGAATTTGCTTTGCTTTAAATATCAGGTGTGTGTTTCTCTCATCCTTCAAATTATTTATTTTACTCTGAATGAATGCATGAGCTTCTCTCTGGTGGACGTTCTGTAATTTACACTACCACTGAGCATTTTCAAACAGCCGTGTTTGCATTCTTAAATGTAAATTGTAATTGATATTTCTACCTCTTGCATATTTATTCTGAGAAACAGAGTTTCACTTCAAAACACTGAGAGTCTTTGGGCTAAGAGTCTCTGCTCAAAGTGTATCCATCCTTCCATGCCATAAGAGCATCCCTTGTAGGGATTTACAGAGTAGCTAATGAAAATGGCAAATGAAAAATGGCAAATCCACAATGTGGAACTTGTATTTAGAACTCTACCAAGAAGACTTTTAGAATCCTCTTTACATTTTGTCTTCAGAAGGATCCCCTGGATGTTTGTCTCGTAAGTGATGGTAGAATAATGATTATCAAGTATCACGTATCTACTGAGACGCTGCAAATTGATGTTACAACCTCATTTATTGTTAATGTGAAAGAGAAGAAGTAATTAGCCTGATCCCCTCAGCTCTTCAGCCACTGCATCGAGGTGTATTTGCAGGATTTGTACAAATGTCTTATAACAAACTCAAGTCCATGTGCTACTGAGGGCAGTGTGAAAGTGCCACCCTTTGCCTTGGTCACAAAGCTATGGACTACTTCACAGCTGATCTGTTACTTTCTTGATTACAGGAGGGGCTCCTATATAAGTGGGATTTCATGGGGATGAGCAGTAGCTAATAATCTCTCTACTCTGCAATTACTGCAAAGGGAAGTGCAGTGTAGGAAAAAACACACACCAGACATTTCTACGGTCTTGCAGTGTTTGTGGCAGCAGCCCACGGGGCAGCAAGTACAAATAAGAACACTCCCAGGGCTGCTTTATCAGAGAGTAAATAACTTAAGGAAGAACTTGGGATCAGTTCCAGAATGTAATAAAAGATGTGTATTTTGCACTATAAAGTTTGAAATATTCGGTGCTGTGTGCATTGTTGTTAATCAGTATCCTAACATTATTAAAAATTTGTATGAGAAAAGATTTCCTGCTTGTTATGTTCAGTTTTTTGGCTGGCTAGATATGGCTGGCTAGAGAAAAGACTTCCTGCTTGTTATGTTCAGGGAAAACTGCTTTAGGATTTGTGACAGGGAAGTGCTTCCAAGGCACCTGTTGCATCAGACATGCTTACATATTGGCACCTTTCTTGCCCTAACAGACTGATCACTGACAATCAGAACATGTTTCCATGATGAAAACCACAGAGAAATATTTTTCTTATACAGACATACCAGGTGCATTAGATTAGAGGTGTTAATTAAGATAGTGGAGAACTGTATTCATAATTCTGACTAAAGCAGGAATATGAATAACAATTATGCAGAGATTATGGAAAAATTTATAGACACCTTTTCTTGACATTATGAATGTATACAGTTTTACTGTCCTGTTACAGTACAAGCTTTTGAACAGTAAATTTACAGTTTCATTACAATTTAAGGCAAGGCTCCCCATTCTGAATCAGCTACTACTAAGTAGCTACTTGTACACAAACTGTTGCTATCCAAAATCCTAGAGGATATAAGCATATCTGGCACCATGCTATTGAGTAAATCAAATACACCATTTACATGCTCTTTCTTTTGAGTAATGACTTACAGATGACAAATACTACTTGGATGATTTCCTGACAAACATTACTTGATTTTTTAAAATTGTTTAGCCGAACCTACTGGCATTTATATGTTGTTTACTGGGATTGCACGTAAATATTATTTTGCTATATGATCAATGTCTCTTTTTGTTATTCAGCAGTGATAAAAGAAAGTGTTTAGCAGAGCATATCTTAGTGAAGGACCTGAGATTAAAAACCCACGAGCAGATACCCTGCAGTGCCTGAGCAGCAGCACCAGCTGTTCTGCCGACATGGAAGGGGCTGTCCGTGCACTTCTGTGTTTGCAACACAGGGCGGCACTGGGAAACCATCCCTCGGTTTTTGGCTGAGCCTGCAGGCCCGGAGGTGTTGCCCTTCTCTGCACTGGGTGCACGCAGTCCAAGGCCATGGCTCTCCACAGAACTGATTCTTTCGCATAAGAAGATTAGGTGATTGTGATTAAAATTTAAATAAACTTATGGGGGGAAATCACAATGTCTTTTTTTGTCTTGTACATCACATTATTTTATAAATATTCATATTTCTAGCTCTCAGTTCTATTTTGATATATGCCCATTTCCAGTGCTACATTCTGTTTTAACTGATCTAATAAGGACAGCTCCCTTTGTGACAAAAAATAACATTCATTTTAATAAATAAATTTCATTTTCTTTGCCTCTGAAGTAACAAAGTTTGGAAAGTTTGGTAATTACATTAACATTTTGTCCTTCAGTGTACCTTCCATTTGTGCGCTCTCTTTGAAAAGCAGATCAAATTGTGATCTCTTGGGTTGTGAAACAACCCTGTCCAACAGATTTGAGCACCTTTGAAGACTTATTTAATTCCTTTATTACACATGACTTAACCTTGGTCCCAATGTGACATGAAGTCTTGATTTTGTGGCCTTGTGTCAGGAGGCTGGTTAATTGTGCTGCAATTAGCAGACTGTACTGATTTTATGGGGAATACAAAGATCTTTCTTCTGCTCTGTAGCAGCCACCACTTGTGTGTTAGGAATGCCTGTGTGCTCAGTCACTCAAGTAATTAGCATACCTGACATTCTGTTCTGCATAGCCGGAGAAACCAGCACCCTGTGCCACGCTGCCCTTCAGAATGGTCTTGCCCAAGCATTCTTAATCTGAAACAAAAAGTAGTCAGGATTCATTCTGAGATGCTACACAGAGCCACACTAACAGCTATTTAGTAAACACACACATAATATACTGTATGGAAAAAGTGCAAGATATGCAAACTTCAGGCTCAGGTAATGTTTGATCATTCTGTAATGTGAGCTATTGTTTCTGTAGAATTTCTATATAATATTAGAAATGACTGTGAATAATGATAACTTCTCCATTAAATTAAGCATTTTCCCTGGCAGAAATTGGTAGCACCATTTTTTTAGTTAAAACATATATCTATTTATGGAATTTAATAGAATGTAAAGCCAATAGACTCTAAAATAATCTGATGTCTTACTTTTCCTATATTTGACTCTTGAGCCTAATAATATGATCTGTTTTTTGGCAGACTTATTTTTTATGTTCTAGTGCTGAGTCAGATCAAAAAGTATTTTTAGCCCAGTACCTTGTCTCTGGTAGCAGCCACAAGCAGGTGTTGAGAGAAGAATGTAAGAACAAGCCATGTGTGTCTATACTTGTCCTACACATTCTCTGGCATTCAGTCAGTCACAGCTGAGGAGTTTCTTGGGTCAGGGATGGCTTCTGTGTGTTTAACAAAGCTTTGTGGACATTTATTCAGTAGACTTCCTAAGCCTATCCTTGAACTCCAGTGAACTTCTAGCACTGCAGCTTTGATCAATGCTGTGTGAAGAGCCACCTCCTTTTGTTTCTCTGCTGTTTTCCTGTTGGCTCCAGCTGGCTCCCCACAGTTCATCTCTTGGAATAACAGTGAACAGCACACCCATGTTCATCCTTTCCACAGTCCTTCCTTGATAAAAGCCTACCTCTCAGCCATTGCTTAGCTGCAGACTGAAGAATTCTTACATACATGAATATATCTACACACCTTCCTATACCCTGTAAAGAAATCATCCTGTGCTTTTCATCATCCCTTCATTCTTCTCATTGTCTCTTCATTCAGATCTTGTATGTTTTGTTCAGACAGAGGAACAGACTAGTTCTGAAATTCAATAGTTCAATTAAACCACAGTGTGCTGATGAGGGAAAATGAAAGAAATGAAGACACACAGAGGTCAAAGCTCCTTCATCTCCAGTCTGTTTTTCTCACCCTGCTGCAGTGTAACAGGGCTGGCCATACTGCACTCAAACACGTCTTTTTTTTTCTAATTGGGGATTAGTTTAGTTTACATTCAAAGCACAAAAATAATAATTAGCTTTTGTCTTTCTCAATGCCAGTCTGTGCTCTAGGATTTAGAAGACTTTGTTCCAAAGGTCACTGTGTCATTCTTCCTTCATTTATTCCAGATGCTTCACAATCACAGAAATCCTCATGTGATGCAATTATCTTGTAATCCTTAAACCATAGGTTATCCCCTGACTGGTAGAGTTTGTATCTCTGCCGTGTGTCCTATTCTGTGTTTAAACCACAAGAATAATCTAACATTGCCATTATTTGGTGCTGCATGAAAGGCAGCTTTAATTGCACCTGTTACCTTTTCCTAGGTAGCTTTGTGTCTTGTTATGTCTGGCTGTGTGGGAAGCATTTAATCCTCCACGGTATGGTATCTCTTTAACACCTCTTCTTTTCTGACACAGCAAATGTGTGACTCCTCTTTCACTCATGATTGTTGTTTTCCTGTCTTTTGAGTTTGTGACTATTCACCAAGGCCTGTGATATCCGACCATGGTGTCACTGAAGCTCTCACTGCAGCTCTGCTGCCCTGGCTCCCCTCAGGGTTAGATGCAGGTACCTCACATTGGCCCAGGGAAGCGTGTGCAATACACCCTGATACACAGGGCTGGTTTTTGGCACATTCTGGGATCTGTTAGTGAGTGAAAAACAGACAACTTAGTAGAGAAAACATGGCTAAGACTCTTGGTAGACACTGCTGATGAGTATCCATTGATCAAATTACTAGGGATTCCCCTTGGCATGACAAATCACAGATCCAGTCAAAACTTTATCCATGTTCTAGTCCTCTGATTGAGGTTTTGAACAGTGTTAGGTTCAATTTATAATTTATAAATTACAAATCTCTTATTTTATAAGAGATTTGCTAGGTTGTTGTCATCATGTAATACTAACTTCTATAAAAGTTTATACAGATATCAAAAAGACAATTGTGAAGGATATAAAACCAGATTTTATAACCACACATTTATAAAGAACTCATATTTTAAACACTATTAGTCTTCCTGTGTTATCTGAGAACAAGCACAGTTCTGTGTAAACACAACAGAAAAACAGAAAAACATCAGTACTGTCTAGCAGATTCCCAAAATGAGTAAATGTCCAATAAAACAAAGTAAGAGAGCAGTTTTGAGAGAACTGCTCTCTGCAGCTAATCAATGCATCTTTGCAGCACACAAACACAGCAGAATTGTTCTCACAAGTTAGGTTAGACTGAGGTCCCAGCAGAAGAGTTGAAATTGCCTCATAATGGTATAACCTTTTACAGGAACACTCATGTATTTCTTGCTTTCAGCAGAAAATTTGTTTTCATGTCACATGATAGCAGTACCCATTTTTTACTGCTTCTTTGGCTTGTAATCTGAGCAGCTTCACATCCAGCTGCCAAGCACTGATAGGCAAATTAATTTCCCCATACCATGAAGAAGCTCTTAGAGTGTTAGTCTATTGTCAGTGTAGCATGGCAACAATATTTACAACATCTCAAGCTATCTTTAACATACTATTAAAAAAAATAAATTCCCATAAATCCATATTCTCAAAGTACAATGCCCAGATAGCCTTTGGCAAGCTTCCCCTTTCTAATATGTCCACAAGTGTCTCTAAAATATCATTATGCAGGTTAAAACATGACAGGTCAGTTCACTGCTGCCTGTTTAAAATGTCCTTTATTCAGTCTTATTACCAGGAATGTGTTAAAGGAAATGGTGGAATTTCATTAGAATTTTCATTTTATATTCACTTATTTGCCCAACAGAACTATCAAAATAACTGTCCTGATCCAAATTTGATCATAGCTATGATTTGAACATGAGGATTAAAATAATGACCTTCAAAAGTCCCTTCCAACCTTAATTTCACTGTAACTGTATTTTTGCACTGACATGTTTGACAGAGTCTCACACGATGCTACTCATGATGCTGCTGATTCAGCCATTGCCCCATGATTAACTGTTCCCAGCTGCCTGTGTCCCTCAGTCCAGAAGGGAACTGTGTCTTTACAGGAATCATCAAGCAATACTTTTTAACTTAATCTGCCCAAAAGATGGGACAGTAAGTGCCTGTGCACTTGTAGCCTATCTATGCCTTACTTCAGAACATGGTACCAGCCGAACAGCAGATCAGACATTTCTTTTTGCATTCAGTGGCAGTTAAAACACAGATCTTAACAACTAGTTTTGTTAATCTTGTTAATTTTGTTTGTTTTTAATGTTAATCAAGAAACTTTAGTAAAACATGTGTCTATCCTATTCGGTTCTTAAGTGCAGTCAGTTTTCCTATTAATATCTATTTTTTAATGTAGTAATCTGGATTTAAAGGACAGAAAATAAATGGGCTGCAGACATTACATCTTCATATCTAAGATGACATTTGCTTTACAGATGCCTCGTTTAGTGGGATTGCATAAGCATTTCAGAGCCAGAGATATAACTGAAGAAAAAAATCTTTACATATCCTTTAAATTCAGGTGAACTCTCATTTTTTAACGCACCAACTAAAGAGGAACTCTCAGATTGTTTCTTACAGGCTGAAGGGAAGTCTCTCAACATATGTGATCAGGGTCAGATGGTTTTCCATCCCTCAGTGTGGGAAAAATTTAGCACTGAAAATGAGTGAGTGAAACCTTATGGAGACTAGACAAACACCAACATCCCCTTCGATACATGACTAAATTACTGATAGCAGTTTCAGTTCTTCTGGACACACTTGTGTTTCCAGAGATGGATTCACTTTTGTCACTAATCTGGATTAAGTAGCAGCAGCATTGTGTCTCTTCAGAAGTAGCTCTGAGCTAGCAGATTTCCTAAGGCCTGTATTTCCCTTTGACTTCCCTGACACTGTGTCCAGCTGGGATACCAAACAGGTGTGACACTGGATGAAACACTGAAATGCTTATTAACAGTGGGCTCTTGCCTTTTCATTACATGTGGACTAGAATCCTGAAATGCTGCTGCTTGACTCGTGTCACTGTGCCCTCTCTAATCACACTCAGTCTTGTAAAACTTGTTAAGCCTTACAGTGACAGCATACCAAATTTTCCTTTTTCTCCAAATCGTTTCCTCACAGAAAAAAGTACCTTGTCTGCAGATTAAACCACCTTGTCAGCTTTCTACCTCAGAGGGCCCAAGTTTCTCTGCAGAGCAAAAGGTGTCAGGTTCTACCACTCTCGCAATGTGCTGGGAAGTTGCTGTACTTTGTGGGAGCTTGTGCAAGACATAAACTGTGCCTGAGGGTTCAACCTACTCAGTTTTCATCACAACATGGATTATATTTTCAACACTTTTCCTCATATATTCATCCTACACAAAATTGTATCTCCCCATTTCAGCTTCCCGTGCCACCTCTTACTTTTTAATTATTTTTTAAATTCCATATATTGCCTAGCTCCAATTTCAAAATTCTTCAGTGGTCCAACCCAGGATACCAACTCTGAGTAAATCTTGAGTAAAAGTCCCACTAGTTAAGTTTGAGCATTCTTGCTAAAAATTTCTCACTCCCAGATTCTAACAAAATTCTCTTTGAGCAGGAATTCTGAAATTCTGAGTGTTAGTAATTAAATCCTCACAATTTCCTATGAAGCTTTATTACATGGATAGTTTACAAGGACAAATTGATTTGCTTTAGCAAAACATGAGCCAAAGGAGTAATATGATCTCTATTATATGGATTAAAGGTTTGAAGATAGGAGAGATGACAGTGACTGTTAATCTGTTAATTGTGGTTACCCTACCTTGGCTCCAAGTTTGTGGGTTGATAGTTATGTAAGCCTGCATTTCAGTACTCCCTCTAACCAAGTGCTTTCTTCCCTTTTTCCAGTCCCTGTTTGACACTGTAACCAAATTTAGCCTGAAAGACAATGAGGAACACAGGTTTTGTTTACTGTCCTAATGCTATTGAGCAGCACCATGGGGAGCAATATGGAAGTGGACGTGAAGCACTGAGGAAGCAGGGAGAAGTGAAAGGAAGAATTGTCTTTGCAGCCCCGGTTCAAATGCATGCCAGGTTGTGTCCTGGGACTGTGCTACTGCACTGAGCTGCAAGGACAGAGTAAATTTGTCACAACACTTTTGGTTGTCTTCACATCTTTCTTTGAAACTGGCTGTCTTCTACTTGTGTGTGTAAGTCAGCACAATCGTGTTTGAGGGTATTTGAGCCAATGCAAACACCACTTCAATGGCAAGGATCAGAGGTAAACAGAGAATTCTGTTCAATCAAATAAAAGACATTTAAGCAAACAGTAGACTTCTGAAAAGGATTGTTTCTCTTAAATAACCAGTGTGCAAACTCATATCCAATTCATGGTCTTTGTCAAGAGTGCAAGCCCTCAAAGAGTCTTAAACAAAGATAATGCTACTGACACTGTAGTTTCTGGCATTTAATATGGTTTATTTCTATGGTGTGGGTTTTTTGGAAGAAGTAAAGAATATTTTCTTAGAAGATGGATTATGCACATGAAAAAAAATTCTACAGTGGTAACAAACTGGCCTCTGAAGTATGGATAATGATTTTTTTTCACTTCATACAAAAGTGAAAAGGATGTAGTCCTCCTTTTATAAGTATTTTAACTGTAACAACTTCATTTTCCATTTCTAGCCAACTTTGGATATGAAACATGTGAAGAAAGCAGGCTATAGAATGTATTTCATAAAATAATGAGCTGGCTGGCATTTTACGGGCAGTTCAGATGTGTAGAACTGGTTCTGTTATTCTTTGAATCTGCCTTGGATGATGACTGGTAGATTTCTGTGTGGCTACACACGGTCATGTTCCTGAACTGCTGTTAATCTACAAATGCCCTGTTCTCTGTGGAGAAAGAGCTGGATTGCTATTCTAACAAAGCAGCCCTTGGAAATAGTTACACTGACTCAATTAATAGCAGGGTATCATCAGCTGGAAAGCAATGCCGGGTGTCCAGGTTCCTGGGTTTGTTGGTGTAAGTGACAATAGGATCAGGCACTCAGTGTGAAAGCAGAAATTTGCTGTGCATATTTAAACCTTACAAAGGCAAAGAGCTTAATGCACTTTGTGTTTAAATGCAAATGATCCTGATCTCACAAAAGGAGACAATAAAAGAAAAAACTAACAAATACGACTTTATTAATCAGCTGAAAGACTGTTATCTAAAGAGCCTGGGCTTGCAGGAATAGCTATTATGGGCTTAGAAGGCTTTTCCTGGGACAGAATTAGATGGAGAGCATTTTAATTAAGTGTGAAGACGTTCCCAGCTGTCAAAACAGCACAGCGATTTGTAAAGGAAACATTAAGATTGGTTTGAAGACATCTTGAGCAGAATCAATGACGACATGGTTACAGAAGTGATACATATGTGATAATCACTAGGAGCACTTGTAAATGCTGACAAAGGCAAAGTGTACATGGAGCCCCAAGGCCTGTGCCCTTAAAGGCCTACAGCCAGGCATAGAAAATCTGTCCCAAGATGATGCTCTGATGCCACCCAAGGGAACCCACAACATGTAGAGGGCTTGACAGGTGTCATTCCTTGAACCTTGTGTCATAGCACAAGTGATCTCAGCCAGGCTATTTCGACATGTGCATTTTGGGGCTTTTGAGTATGAGAGAAAACTGATTTCAGACACAGTCATTCTTTTAAATAGTGTTTTACCCTCCCATAAGGTCTTTTGCTGCATTTTGTAACTTTTAATTCGTACACGAGGTTCCCTGTTGCAATGTTTTAGTCAGTGACACTTGCACACCCTGTAGTTTGTCTTAGTAGGAGGTAATTTCATGTCAACACTTGCATGGTGACTAAGCACTTTGTCTTTTGAGTTTGTTGGGTGTAAACATACAAGGTGTGGCTGCTGCCTAGAAAAAGGCAAGTCTAGATTTAGACTTAGCCTTACCTTCCTTGAATTTTTTTTTCCTTATTTAAGGAGGAAGATATATCTTTCTCCTTCCATGTTAATGCTAAGACAATGAAGTTTTTCTAAACTCCCCTTAGTAGGCTGTCTATCTGATTTACCAGATTCTGCCTTCACACACAGATCTCTGACATGTCTCTCTCCAGGAATTACAGAAGTTGTTGAATACTGAATTCAGTGAGGTCAGAAATTCTACTTGTCTTTCACTCACATCTTCACTTGTGATGTTGTTCATGCTCATGTATTAACCATTCAAGGTAGGAATATTTCTGAAAATCAGTTGACCCCCTGGGGGATGTAGGAAGCTGTGAAGTAGACAGTGCAGTGCTCCTGTTGCAAAATAACCTTATCAGAAATAGCTTTATCCTGAGCACGAATTACTAACATCAGAAAGTGTATTTCCACAGTAGGAGTCACAGATATGACTGAATCAAGGAAACCTTGCTGGCCCATCAGCACAATCATTACTGATCATGAGCTGTGATAGCACTGGTTCCAAGTGCCATTTTTTTTTCTCTATTTAATTTCTGAGTCTGTGGACACCTTTCCTTATTCCTCTCCACAGGCAGACCCCATCAAACGACCTGCACACCAAACAGAGCATGTAGCGCCCACTAACTGGTATTGCTGAAGCACAAAGGCTTAAAACACTTCTGGTTCCAAATGACTGTAATTACAGGACTGCCTGTTCTTGTTACATGTATAAAGGCCTAATGATTTTTTTCCCCTCTCAGTATTGCCAAACGCCTGATCCCAGGGATCCTCTGTACCAATTAGCTCTCAGGTTAGTTGGGTGTTGCCCGAAGTGCAGATATGGCCGTGAGCTTCTCTATCAGATGCCCAGTCCTTTCACCGTGTAACACTAAAATTCCCAGCTCTTCCAAGCACTTTGCCTTTCAACCATTCTGACCCCGCCCCTTATGCGCTACTTATTTTTAGACATGTTTTGCAGCAAACGCCCATTACTTCGCTGTTAGAATTTATCACGACCAAACAACTGTAGACGTAATAATGAGAGACAAACTCTCTCCTCCCTCAGCACGTCTCCCTCCTCAGAGCTTTCTGCCGGCCCCAGCAGAACGGGGGGCAGCTGTCCCTACCTGTCCAGGGCAGCTGTCTGTGCCTGCGGCCGGGGCGGCCACACTGACAGGGCTTTCGGCGGGGATCGAGCCCCCATAGCCGGGGCCGCCACACTGACAGGGCTTTCGGCGGGAGGATCGAGCTCCCACAGCCGGGGCCGACCGGCGGCCGCCTGGGCCCTCCGCGCTCGGCGGTGACGCGGGCGGGGGCNCCCGGCCCGGCCCAGCGGCGGGAGGTCCGGGCTGGGGCTGCCTTGGCCTGGCAGCGGGAGGGGGACAGACAAGGCTCCTTTTAATACGCTTCGGGCTCATTAAGTAACACCAGAGCATCCCTGCTTAAGTCTTTCCTCTCTATGAACCTTTCGTGAAAGAGGTTGGAGTCAGATGTGGAAGGAGGAGTGATTGGGTGTTCCAGCAGTTGAATTACCAAATAAAAAAAAAGAAAAAAATAGTCACTTCATCCTGTAACATGAAAAACGAGTATTTGTTACTGGCCTGTGCTTTCACCTGTTAACACAAGATAGTTTGTGATGAATATACAGGTAATATTCATATAATAGTTAATAAGTAATATTTGTTAGTTGCTTTTTGTATCCATTGGTAATAAGACATAAATAAATCTTAAATGTTTCAATAACTTGTCTACTGAAACTGCAATTCTTAAGCATTCCAAGACAGCAAGTGCATTTGGTGACAGTAATGTCAGTAGCCAGTCCGGTGAATATATTGATGGTCACGGGGGAGGAAAAACTGAGAGGATAGGAAAAGTGGCATGTTGTTCAGTTCAATCTCCATTTCCCAATAATAATTTAGGCTCTGATGGTGACTTTGTTGCTACTGTTACAAACTTCTGACTTAGAAGGGCAAACTCTACCAGAGCGTATTAAAAAACGTTCTTGTTATCTCAGGGTACAGTGTGTACAAATGCACAGTTCTTAAAAGGCCTCTGAACTGAATGACAGACTGTGATTTGGAAGTAGAAACTGCAGAAGGGTGTCCTAAGAGGCAGGAGTTTAAACAGGAAAAATTATTTGAATTCTGTCTGAGGAGGCTAGAAACAATCTTTTTTGCCACTTTTTTTCCACTCTGTAGTGCTGGATGTAGCAATAGGCCTTGGCACTTGCTCCAGTGTAAGCTTCCTGATGACAGAGATGATTTAGTTGCTGATCCAATATTGAACTCTATCTGGGAAGGAATCAAAGATTCAAAAGCCACTGGCAGAAAGGGTTACTGGTTGTAGGAGTATGGATTTACTACTGATGGATCTACTGTAAGTATATATGTTCCCTAAGGATGGTTTTGAGAACTGTGGCTGACCTACATTTCCTGAAGAGACATTCTGGTAAGTACTGTGTGGCTGAGCACACATTCATCCGGAGTGCTTTACAACAGACTTTCTTGCTGTTACAGTGAATTTTCATCAAATGCTGCAGAACTTGTTTCTCTTAGTGTTCTAGTCAGTCTCTGCATTTTAAAATTTGCTGGATTTTTTGCTGCCCAGTCCTCCTTCTTGCATGTGTGACACATTAAAATAAGCTTTTTAGGAATTGCTGTGATGAGGATGGTGGAAGGGCTTATGAGAATCATTTAGGGAAGCATTCTAAGTGCTGGCTTAACACAGGTGTTTGGGGGAAGGGAGAAAAGCCCATATCACCTGGATACACAAATGAAAAAGATTTAGAGCTGTAAGTCTGCGTTATACAAGCCTATACAAGCTTGAGATGAATCTGGAGCCCATACGAGGTGGGAATACAGAGTTGTATCCTCCTGATTTAGCAGACTGGCATCTTGACTCCTAATTTCTCATGTAAGTTCAGTTTTTAAATAAATTTTTATTTTATAGTAAACAGGTTCTCATGATCAAAACACTCACTCTTGATCTGTTTGGAGGTTAACATGCCTCAGTAGAAAGGGGAATTAAGTTTGGTCATACTCTGTGTGTGGCAAGTTGGCCACCTGATCTTAAGGAATAAAAAAAGAAGAAATGCTGTTTAAAGGAATGTTGTCAGCACAGTGATCACTTCAGAAATGTTTTGGACCAAGGATGGTCACAAGACCCAGTGTAGCTTGCTCTCAAACTTTTTGTGTAATGACCCCCCTTTGCAGTTGCAATCTATGCTTACCCAAGTAACAGAGGGGAACTAGAGCAGATTCTTGCAAAATATGGAGTGTTGCTCATGTATGGGTAACTTCTGTTCTGCTGCCCAGGTACTGACAAAACTGCTGCTTCGAGGAATCTCACATATGAAAACAGCTGAGCTGCATGAATACAGTCTTGTAACTCTTGGCCACAGTTGTGATAGCAGCAGCTCTCAGATTTGGAGAGCCCCCAACTGGCTCAGGTGAAAGGTGGTTCTGTGGAACAGCTGTGCCAGTCTAGCAGTTCATTAGTGCTCACCCAGCTTTCCTTGTACCTGTTTGTTGGCCGCTTTGTGGAGTCCTTTGTCTTGCTAAAGCATGAGGAAATAACCTCATGAGGAAGAAGTGATTAATTTTGTGGTTGAATTATTTTAATGGCGGAGCTGGCACAAAGAATGTGGAGAGTGGTACCACATGGCTTGGATTAGGTTGTTTTTAACCTTTCTGTGCATCCTCAAGGTGCCTTAGTAGCATGGGGTACTCTGCCTGGAGCTCGTGTTCGTTCATAGCAAGGGAGCAATTCCAGGGACCAAATTGCCATGGGTGGTAACTGACCGCAAAGTACTGCAGTGCAACTGCTGGGTTTTCTCTGAGATTTAAATGAAAAAGCATTGAAGTGTTTTTATATAATGATGACATTAGAGAAGAAGAAGCAGGTGAAAGTCAAAACCTTACTTACAGAGCCTGCTTGAAGGCCTGATATAAGGCACAATTCTCATTAAAACTTAAGGTGATTTTCTCAGTTTCCTTTCCCAAGTGTTTCAGGGCAAAAGGAGACTAATTATGATACTGACTTGCTTTTATGCCTTTTTAAAGTGTTTTCTATTTAGCCAGGATGATGTAATCATACAGAAAAATCTCCTTTAAGAACCAAAATAACCCACTTAATGCTTCTGTTCTACTAAAATGTCTTCTAAAAATGTATATTACATATATTCTGTGCAGTTACTACTGCATATCTGCTTTATATTTAGATGAATTATAACTTTTTACACTTATTAGTTTGGTGATGTTCAACCAGCTTGTCTTTAATGCTCGTGGCAAGTAGTTTTTGTGGCTGTCCTTCCTCCTTCATTCTCTGATTTAGTCCATCAATAATCACTGCATACTATCTCGTGTCTTAGGCATTTTTGGAGCTGGTAACCCATCCTTATAAGATCAGTGTCAGATGCACTGAACTCTTTACCTTTTAGACCTGACTCAACACAATAACTATATCAATGTTCTGATACCTTCTGCAAACAATTTGTTAGGTACTTGGCTAAAGTTTTCTAGAAAGACACCTAAATGAAGTTTGTTAATAATTGATTTACATGCAAAGGAGCTGTGCCTGTGAATTCCTGCTGACTGCTAATTGAGCTGTGTATGTTTGTATGGTCAGCTGGCTAGATGTCAGGAGTGATTTAAATGTTTATGCCTCATGTGATCCAAGGTATCTGGAAGTATCATGTGAGATGTTGTTTGCTTTCTTGTTCCTAATTTTAAACAAGGCCTTTTCTGTGGCAGTCCATGGAGTCTATGAGCTGCTTCAAGATGTTCTCAGAGACCTGTAGTCAGAGTTTAAAATTAATTTTCCTGGAAAGTTGCTTCATTTTGAAGGAAGACTAATTTATAGAACCAAAAAGACAACAGTTATTCGAGGAAATAATACTGGTTTAAAAGTTACAATAGTTGATAAATACCCAAAGGTATTTGCATTTCAGATAAAAGTAGTAAAAAAGTACCAACTGTTGGCCCTCTTTTTTCTTTTTCCCCACATGAAAAAATATCCTGGCTCCCCACCCTGTAATTAAATAGATACTTTTTTTTTTCTTAGGATCCTCATATTTGGACATTTGTTGAATGATCTTTTTTTCTTTGTTATCTGAGTAGTGTTAAGGCAAGTCACTTTTAGGGTGCAATTTGCTTATTGTCTCTTGGTGGGAACTGTGAATCTGTCATTAAGACTTAAGGCTAGTGATAGGCAGGAGTAGGAATGTATCCTAAACCTAATTACTGCAATTCACAGTCTGTTACCTCTCTTAAACTCTAATGATATTTCTAAATGTACTTTTCTATACAGTTTAACCATATAAAAACACATCCCAGAGGGAGATCTACTAGTTTTGTCAGGGCATATGAGACCAAAAAATTAGCCAAGGATACTGTGAATATTGGAAGTGAATTTGGCTTATTGATGTGTTAGAGTGAGTTTTGTTGGGGTTAGCATCTCTGTGGAAAAGGAGGATGTGCTAGAACTGATAGAACACAAAATCTTATGGAAACACTTTTTTCTGCTGAATAAGACATCTAATTTTTCCAAATGTTTGCTGCTCTGAAATCAACAGAGGAATTACACAGCTGCAAATTAGGGAAGCGGGGTACTGATGAAGATCTTGTCTTGGACATCTGGTCTTAGTGCTGATGTATTTTGCAGAACTTCACAAACAAGTTATTTTGGGGTCAGTGTGCAGGCTTTAAAAAGAACTTTTAGAATTTTAAGGAACTCTCTTTAATATTTCCAGCAAAAAGGTTTAGAAACTGCAGATATTAGTAGATGAGGATAGGAGGAGAAAAATTGCATACAGATTACTCTGCCTGCAGGTCCATCCTCTGTGTGGCCTGAAAGCAAAGGGAAGCATGTTTTTCCACTGCTTTCAAATTCCACCATAGAAAATTTGGAAAGCTACGTCCTTAACCTACCGAATTAATCTTCAGTGTGATATTTTTAACGTGTTACTTATAAAAAACCACTAAGTAGTTTTCCAGCCAAAATGTAAATCATTAACACTGTTAAACTGGTTGGGTTGAGGGCTGAAGATCTTGCATGGTTTTTTTCTATAATCTCAAAAACAAGAATTTGTATTTTGTTTCCTATAGGTTCATCATGAAGCATCTTCAGTTTGCAAAGTATACTTTAGAAAGTAAAAAAGCCCTAAGGTGTGAGTGATAGTGATTAGCAGCTTCACTGTCAGTATGGAAATGTAAACATGACAAAAACATTTTTGTTAATCCGTGCTTTACAAACAGGCATCATACTTGTACATAAGAATTTATTTTTTAGCTACAATATTTATCTTTGCACAGGTAGAACTTAATCTTTTGTTTAGAATTGAAAAAATTGCCATTTTTCATCTTGTCCCTTATCATCCCTTGAGTAAAATCAGTATGTCATGTTTCTCATCTTGTGTTCTGAATTGGACACAGGAGCAGAGCCTCTATCCTCCAGAAGCCTGAAGATAAAATATCTTAACTAAATGAAAGTTGCAGTTAATCTAAGATCATTCCATTAAGTCCAAGTGAGACTTTGTACAGTTTCCTGCTTTCAGTGCTTTGTTGATAGATGTATCTTGTTTATAATCTGAAACTTTTTTAGCTGTGAGTTTTCCCTCCTCTGAGCAGGAGTGCTTGTGATTGATTGAGTGCAGTTTGGAAACCTCAGCAAGTTCTCCAAACTCTAATACCCCAGATGTTTGTCTAAGTCTTTGAAGGGTATCTTTGCTGGAAGAACTTTATTTTTACCCAAGGAAGTGAGATTCCAGGCTAGAACAAAATGTCACTCTTCTTTGTTTTGCATTGAAACTGAAGACAAAATCAACCTGTTCTGTCCTTGGCAGGTCTGCTGCTGAAACTGGCCTGTCATGAAAGATTGATATAAATAGAATTACGTTCTGTTCCTTTTCCAATTAAAAGCACTGATACAGCAGAGGCACGAGACTGGAACAAGTTGTTGCCTTAGTTTTCTAAGCAATTACTAAGTAGGATTTTTGTGAGGTTACAAGACTGAACTTCAGTAAACTCTTTCTAGGGTGTGATGCAATGCTGTAATCTCCCTTACTATGCTTTCCAGTATATCAGAGTCCTTGAAATATGACCTAAAATAAACCATGGTCAGCTACTGGGCCTTTTAACGTTTCACTTAAGGTGACAAAAATAAAGCACCTAAAAACCTAATGAGAAAGTAGAGGTAGTTAATAAAGAAATCCTGAGGTACATCTCAGGTGGGGCATAACCTGCTGTGGTTGGAGGTTGTAAGAGTGTGGTTATCTGAAGTTTTGGCCTTTCTCAGTTCTGCGATAACTTTTTTCCTAAAAGCACATCTGGTTTTCCAGTTAAATTAGGCATTCTGCTAAAAGATATTAGCTCTTTCCTTAAACCATTGCTAAATATCAGTGTATTATAGAACTCAAACTGATTTGAGTGCACAGTTTACTGTGTGGGGATAGGGGGAACAAATGTATGGGTGAACCTGCATTAAAAAACTTCAAAACTAAACACTGACAAGCACACCCTAAAAAGGGGGCTTTGTGGACCTGAAAGGAGTAGAGGGAACCCTTAAGAAGTGCCTAACTTCTAAATTTTTCTAATACAGAAAAACTTTGCAGTTACTGAAATGTTTTTGTCTCTCTGGTTCTTGAGGAAAAAATGACTAAACATAACAGAATGTAAGAAGTTTCTCTGAGAACTTGATGCTGAAAATTGTTAGTGTTTAGTTAAGACTAATTCTAATTTGGGAAAATATTCCTGTTTCCATCTAGGGTTTAAAAAATAATGAAGAATAAACCTTAGTCAAAGGAAGACTGACATTTAGTATATGCCTTAAGAAGGTGCAAATGCCCAAGACCCTTTCCACCAAGTCTTACTCATGTAAGGTATCCAAAGGAAGAAAAAGTACCTGTTGTTGCCAAAACCTGAATGTAAAAGATATGAACTGCATTTTTACATTGTTAGCCAACCATGTCTTGTGTAGTAAAAGTCTGGTCTTATATGAAGAAGGGAAGATAAATAATTTAAATCAATATTTTACTTGTTTCGTTTCTAATGTTAAATTGATAGTTTGCAGGCAACTGTTTAAAGAGAACAGAGGTGTGCAGTTGTGATGCTCTGGAAAAAAATTTCTTTCACAAAGATTCAGTTTGTACTTGAAAACACAGATAAGTTTGCTAATGTCCTAGGCAATCTTTTTTTTTCATACCCATGGCCTTACATGCTCCTTTATAGTCTGCCCTTTGAAGTTAGGAGCTGTTCATCCAGAATCATTCTACATATTGATTTCTCAGGTAATGAGCTTTGAAAATATAGAAATATTTTCAGTGGAAAATGTATATGTAGTACCTTCTTATGTAGTATTTTTTCTCCAATTACAAAACCTGATGGTGTCTCTGGATGCAGTGATAATGCACATAAGGGCTACAGTATTTAGCTGTGTATACCGCAATAGAAAATGTTATATGCTTTAATTAACTGTCTCCTTTTTATATCTCTCTCTCCTCTTTATATTTTTCAGTTCCGGGGGACTTAGGTAATCAGTTGGAAGCAAAGTTAGATAAACCATCAGTGGTGCACTATCTCTGCTCTAAGAAGACAGACAGTTATTTTACACTCTGGCTGAATCTAGAATTGCTTTTGCCTGTCATCATTGACTGCTGGATTGATAATATCAGGTAAGATCAGAAATGTTGCTCTCTGCAGTTACATCCTTTCCGTAGGCTGACATGCAGAATGGCTGCCTTTAAATTCCTTTTCTGATTCAAGACCAGTGAGAGGAATGACGTGGAATTCTGCTGGGTAGGCTAACAGGATGGGTCTGAAGATGTAGCTCTGTTTCATCTGTAGTAGCTGTAATTGCTGATGAGGAGCAGAGGCTCTCTTAATTTCTTCCACTTTCTCTTCTACCAGTGACTCAGTGTTGGTGTAAGCTCTTGTTTGATACCTCTATGACCTTATCTCAAGGAGGAGGTTTTTTGCTCTTTTTTTTTTTTTGCCAAGCAATAGGACAAGAGGAAATGGGCAGAAACTGATACACAGGAAGTTCCACCTGAAATATTTTGGTTTTAAAAATTGCCTAATTTAAAGTTTTCATGCTATTTCATAATTCAATCTGCTTTATTAGTATTCTTGTGAAAATAATATAAATATATGTATGAAAACAAGAAATAATTAGCTGGTGCAATTAAAAACTATTGTGTTGGCATGTTGCTCTTTTATGAATGTACTGAGCCATTGTAAAGCAGTCTGCTTTCTCTTGCCCTGTGCCTTATGGATTAGAGAGATTTTTGTTAAGAGATTTGTGCATTGGTTTAGATTCTTAGACTCCATCTAGGGGCAAAAACTTGCATTGACAAATGGCAATTGTATTGATATGGTACTAAAAACAAACCAACCCCCAACCATAATAATAGGGATGATTAAAGAAATAAACTCCTGACTCAATGCTCTAGATTCTTCACATCCTAAGTTGATTTGAAAAGTATTGACACAACACTCAATACCTCAATATGTTTCCTGAGGCGTTAAGTGTTATTAATCAGGAAATAAAGTATTCCCCTATGTTGGTATGGGTGTTTCTAGTTAAGTAGAAATGGTTTTTTTTTTAGGTAGGTTAATATTTTTGGTGTCCGATTTAATAGGTGTTTTGTGTCCTACTGCCACATTCCTATGCTCTTTATAAGTTTTTTCCATTTTTGAACTTGATACAAAGTCCAATGGTGTAGAACTATATAAAGTAGCTTATATTTTAAACATTAAGTTCTCAGTTCTAAGTTCTCACTTATATATATATACACTCAGTTTTACAGAGACAAAACGTCTTAGATTCTGCACATGAAGCATTGAAGTAATTAAAGTAATTGTTTGCACTGTGTAATCTCTTAGCCATGAGAGTACTCTGATCGTGTCTGCTTGGGTTGGGTTTTTTCCTCCTTCTGAGTAATAGCACTTAAAGATCTTGTACTGCACTCAGAATGTAAGACCCAGTGTAATTGAGGGTTGTCATGTGGCAATAAAACATGTTTATGGTTTCTTTCATTGTTTTTTTTTTCCTCCTCCCCAGGCTGGTATATAATCGAACAAGTAAGATTACAGAACCACCAGATGGAGTGGATATCAGAGTCCCAGGATTTGGGCAGACATTTTCCTTGGAATTTCTTGACCCAAGTAAAAGGAGCGTTGGTATGTATAAGCTGTGTCTGGAGTGCTTTGTCACTTGGAGGGTTTTTCTAGTTTGTTTTTATGCAACAAGCTTCTGAAATGTGATTTCAAGTTACAGTTCTGTAAGCTTACTTGGCTTTTAAGAGTTTGCATTGCATTGTATTGTTTCATTTGTTGCATGGCCTGATAGATTGAGACAAGAAGATTCCATGTTATTTAGTGTTGTGTTAAGTCTAAGTTTGGTGGATGAAATCTGAGTAGACATATTGAGGACAGATGCTTTGTGAAAATGAGATGGGTTGAGTAGAAAATTCTGTGACAGAGGCTTGACAAGCAAAACTGAAATAAAAGCACAAGTTCTGAGTGAGATGTTCTTTGGCCTTAGGAATGGGTTAATTGGATTGGGAGATGTGGTACCACAATGTGTAGCTCCTTGTATTTTGCTGGAGTCAGAATAATTATATAATTGCATTTGTGCTGCAAAAGATTTCTGCATTAATGTGTTTGCAGGGTTTTTTGTTTGGTGCTTTTGTAGAAGTCATGTTTCAGAAGACACTGAGTTTGATAAGCTTTTGCGAGTTGTTTGCTGTGGCTGAAGACTGGAGGAGTTGAATAGTCAGTAACAAACTGAGCTTCACATGCTGCGTAGCATGGATCTGTTCTTTAAGGGCAGTGAAGTGCTTAATGATCTGCACTAGGTCACTCTTACACCCAGAACAGGGCTATGATTCAGTTCTCCACTTGAGGGACTGTATGATAAACATTCAAGACTAACAAGTGGGGTTCTGCTCAAAACTTAAATATGGCTCTGATGTTCAGTAGACTGTTCTGACACTATTACTGGATGCATTTAGTCCTGGTAATACTTAAATCCCATGTGTCAAACCTTGTATTAAGTCACATCTTTCAATAGGCAGTCTGCAACTGTTTCCCTTTTTGCTATTAAAGCTTTATGTTCGGTTACTTAAGGTTTAGTCCGCTACCCCAGAGATAAAAAAATAGTTTTGGGGTAGTTTCCAGTAAAAAAATAGTTTGGTAGCTTCCAGATAAAAAAATAGTTTGGGGTATGTGATAAGCATATGTTTCCAAGAATAAATGTTGGTGAAGTCCAGGCCAACTGTTACTCCCTACCTGTTGCTAATTTGCAATCAATAAAAGCTATAACTCTGATGAAAACCCCTCAGAAATTATTATGTTGCAGTTCAAGGGTGAACTTTCCTTGGCATACACTACATTTGGCTGCCAAAATGTTTAAGAGGTCAGCCATCTAGTAAGAAGTTTTAATAGTGATATTCTCTCAATTTTGGGGGATAGTGAGCATGACTCATTTTGTTTAATATGTGTGCAGCTTTCTAGATTGTTAAAGGCAAACTGCAGGTTTAATGTGTACGTATGGTGTCACAGATACTGCCTCTGGAACTGTTCAGTAGTGTCTGATGGCTGCTTCTCATGCTAACCTTGTTACTCTTCTGTTTCTCTCTTATCTGATATTTACAGGAAGTTACTTTTATATGTTGGTGCAGAGTTTAGTAGATTGGGGCTACAAACGCGATGAAGATGTAAGAGGAGCACCTTATGACTGGAGAAAGGCACCAAGTAAATAATATACTGTTATTTTAACAAAATTTTGACTCTACTAGCCAGCAAATAATGTATTGAATCTCTTCTCCCATCCTTTACAATCTAAAAACTTAATTTTGTTTAGTTCTTGGGGCCTGGGTACTCCTGGATGCAAATGCTTGCTCAGCGTTGTGGTTTCATTTTTTTTTTTCTTCTTTAAACAACTTGCTACTTTAAACTTCCTTAAAACCAGAACAAAACAATGGAAAAAACCCATTTCACTAAAGCATGTGCACACAAAACCCCCACCCCTCCTATTGAATATTGGAATTTCTAAGGTCTGCATTATTAATTCTGTAGACAGTTCAACACCATTATTTAAAAGCTTATTTTTTTTTTAAAGCTCAGCATTCACAATTAATAATTATCACTGTGTAATCTGTATATTTTAGATGAGAATAAAGACTATTTTGTGGCACTTCGCAAGATGATAGAGTTACTGTATGAGCAATATGCAAGCCCTGTTGTCCTGATTGCCCACAGTATGGGCAATATGTACACCCTCTACTTCCTGAACCACCAGCCCCAGGATTGGAAAGACAAGTACATCAAGGATTATGTGTCATTAGGTGCTCCATGGGGAGGAGTGGCTAAAACTCTCCGTGTGCTGGCTTCAGGTAGGTAATTTGAGGCTTTGCCCTGTGTTGTGTGTGTAGTGCACAATGCTAATGAGACTGTAAGACTGCAGGATGAGAGTTTAAGATACCATGAAGGGAAAAATACTTTTTTGTAAGCAATGACATCTTGATGTTTCAAGCCTTGCAGCCCAACTGTTTGTTATTCAATCTTTCATATTTGTTGAGGTGGACTGAGATTTCTCACATCCTGTAACCAGGAGCTTTCTCCCTTCTTGACCTCTCCTGACCTCTTTTCAGCAGATTGTTGTGTTGTCTGCTGTTTGGCCTGATGCCTTCTCTTTCTGTCCCTTTTGCCACCAGCCTGATTGCTCTCTGATCAGTATGGCAGAGCTACCAAGATCTCCAGAGCATTCAGCAGTTTCCTTTGATTAAAGATCATACAGCTGCTTGAGGTTAACATTAAAGGAAATTTGTAGTGATGGTGGGGAGCTGGTATCCACAGTGTAAATGTCAGGTGAAAATTACAACTCTACAGATTAAGAAAGTGAATCTTTGAGGTCTTGGGTTTAGCGCACTGGATATGCCAGAGACTAAAAAACAAAAAAATTGAATAAAGCAGCATAATGTACTTCACTAAGTAACTGAAAATGACTGATGGAAATGTTCACTTACCCATCATGTGATACCGTTATTTGTGCTTTGGCATTTAGTTCTCGATGTTTCTGGCTTGGTTTTGTAGCTTGTTTCTGACCTGTTAGCTTTGGCTATCCACTATCTTCTTCCTAATCAAAGCTGACATCAAAAATTGGACTTCATCAAGATGCAAAACACAAAGCAAGAGTCAGCCATGCATGGACAGAGCAAAGAATACTTTGCTTAGCAAAGGCATTTGATTCTGAGCAGTAGTGCAGTGCTCCATTACTAATTAGAAAACTTGACTCAATACAAACATCCAATTTACACATTGTTAAAGCTGTTGAAATGTCACTGTGAAAATTTATTTCCCTTTTCCCACAGGCTTTGTCTGACATATTTGCTTGCTACCGAAATGGCAAGAAGTGAACAATGTTAATATCACCCTCATAAAATTACACAATTATATAAAATTTCGTAGTCCCATATCTCTGTTGGTTTAAACTTTTGTGCTTCATACTTTGTCTATGCTTTATAATGCATCTCAAGCAAAGAGGCTAATTCTACTAATGCATAATGAATAGCTAAATTTCTACTAAAATGTAGTCAGTCATATTTTAATCTGTGTATCTGTTGTACTAAACTTCCATGTTTTTGAGCAGAAATTTAAAAATCCTGTGGGAAAGTTGCATGGGCAAACATAATATCAGAATGTCCAGGTTTAAACTGTTTCTGTCTCAAATATCTACCATCACCATATCCACCATGGTAAAGCACCACCATCAGCCCTTGGACTTCATTAGTCTATTTAGGAGTTTCTAAAGTTATCAGGGTTTGTATGCTGAAGAATTGTTGCTTTAAAGGAAAATACTGCATTTCAGCAGGAAAGACAAGGCACTCTATGAATACATTCTTTCTGCTCCCATTCCTGTTTATAATATGTGGTGCCAGGAACTTCATATCAAATCCACAGCTGTGTTATCAAAATAGTAAACAGTACACAGGTGGAATTGTTTTCTGGAGATTTCTGTGATACTTTCAGCTACTTGTACATGAGCTTTGCTGGATCCCACTATAGTGGGCAAAGACACAAAGCTCACAGTGATTTTGTTTCTATTTTTAACATGTTGAAAGGTTGAAATGCTAGCAGTGTCTTCCTTACACCTAATGTTTTGATGTGTCTGCTGACTTAAATGTGTTGTTTGCCATCCTGTACTTCTTCATTTACGAGAAAAGGAAAGGATTTGAGAAGCACTTTGTAAGAGTTCTGTAAGAGAAGGCTGGGATAGTCAGGTTCTGTGTTTGATTATTCTACTGGAAATTAATCTTGTACACATTCCTTTCATTGTTCAGTTCAGAACTTGGGCTTCCTTTGCTGAAAACTGCCAAGCGGTGTTCAGCACCTTAGTGGTGAAGTTGTTACACCACACAGTATCGTGAGACCCATTTTTCAGGACCTTTGTGATTCTTGCTGTGCATTTGAGTTTTCTTTTTCTGTTTCAGACTAGCAGTGTCTCCATACAGTCCTCCTAAAGATGGCATTACTATGCTTTGTGTCTCCTTGCTGAAGCAATAGTGCCACCCCATGGAATTGAATAGCACAAAAGTATATTTTTCAGAAGTAGAGGTTTCAGTTGCAGCATTTCAATTTTTATGGCATGGTTGACCTGGACCACTACATGCTGTAACCACCTGGAAATAATGGAAAATAAAAGTCAAAGTTCAGCTGACAAAAGAATTGAGGTGTGACAGCCACTGTGATAATGAGAACAAACAAGGAATATAAACTTGTGTTTGTCTCAGGGTTTTGTTTTGGTTTTTTTCTTGTTGTTTTTTTTTTTTTTTTTAAGTAATCCCTGTATTTATTAAGCAGCTTTTGATTTTGTGACGATGGAAGAACAATTGTTAAAATATGCAGAAAGGTGCATATAAATTATCCCTTAGTCATGTGTTAGTTTAAGCCATTTATTTCAGTCATTCATCAACTCATATTTAAATCTTGGAAGTTATTAAAAGTCAGTTTGCAGAAGTTAATTTATGAGACAATCATAAATGAGGAAAAACTTTTCAAATTGTCACTGTAAGCCAGGGAAACAAACTTATTATTCATGTTATCACCATGAGTGTTAGTAATTGCTGCTGATTAAGATTATGTCTTGCTTTATGGATAATGAAGTTCCACTTTTTTCCCTAAGGTGACAACAACAGAATCCCTGTTATCAGTTCACTCAAGATCAGAGACCAGCAGAGATCAGCAGTTTCCACGAATTGGATGCTCCCCTACAACTACACGTGGCCTCCAGACAAGGTGTTTGTGAGCACACCCACAGCTAACTACACGCTCCGGGATTACTGGAAGTTCTACAGGGACATTAACTTTGAGGATGGCTGGCTGATGAGGCAGGACACAGAGCCGCTGGTGTACGGCATGACCCCGCCCGGCGTGCGCATCCACTGCCTGTACGGCACCGGCGTGGAAACCCCCGACTCTTTCCATTATGAAAGCTTTCCTGACAGAGAACCCAAGATTTTCTACAGCGATGGGGATGGTACAGTGAACTTACAGAGTGCCTTGCAATGTAGAAAGTGGGTGGACAGGCAAAAACAGGAAGTGGTGATGTTTGAGCTTTCAGGAAACGAGCACATTGAAATGCTGTCCAATGATACTACTATCTCCTACGTGAAAAAGCTGCTCTTTAATTTGTGATAACCTTGTGTTGATAGTTATTTTCCTCACCTGTGATGCCTTCCCTTAAATATGGGGAAATGCCTTTTAATCCCTTGATATTTAGATATTTGAATTATTTATTTTGCTTTTTTAAAAGGTTGTTTTCAAGTTGCTTGGTATTCTAAATGATTGTTTGTCTCTGATTTGTGTTCATCATGCTTCATGGTATTTTCACATTCTGAAAATTTTGTCAAATATGCTTTTTGGTGCCTCTGGTGTTGTGTCCAATGGTCATACAGACTTTCATTTGGAGATTGTGCAGCCCCTTGCACATACCACATGGAGTCATAGATCCCAGAGTTCCTTTGTGTGGTCTTTGCAGGTTTGGAGTGGAAGGCTAGGAAGGATGGTAATTTTGGATGCCCAAGGGAATGGTATGAACAATTTGGCAAACACAGTAAGCATTTTAAAGGGTCTTGCATATTCTGATCCACAGTTCCCAGCAGATTAGTTTGTAAATGTAGGTAAAATAGGGAAGAGGTCTGCCTGGANGGATTAGTTTGTAAATGTGCATATCTACTAGGTCAAATAGGGAAGAGGTCTGCCTGGAACTGTGCTACCATTGTTGTAATCCAGACTTTTATTTATTACAGCCTGTCGGGGGAGAAAAGATAGATGTGTGAATTACTTGAAGCTTCTTTATTAGGTGCCCTACTGGGTTATTTTAGAAAGAGGAAATGGTTTGCTCATCAACTTCTAGAATCCCTGATCACATACAGTCTGGAGTCTGAGGAATTCTCAGCCTGTGCTTTATTTCTCAATGAGGGAGTGAAGCTGAACTGTGGTTGGTGCTTGTAATAACTGTAGCAGTGTGGAGTAGCACATCAATCAAAGCTAATTGAATACTGGCAAACAATCTGAAAGGTATAGAATTGCATTTCTGGATGGAAAACAACCTCCTGTAGTGGAAATGCTAATGGATGGTGGGCAGTATTTAAAGAAAAGTGAACTTCTGAAATAGAGTGGGGAATGAAAGCCAGTATGGAGTATAAACCTTGTTCTCAGTCAAATACTTTGGCTCTGATCCAGTTGCCTGACTAAGCAGTGATTAGATCAACATTGCATTCCACTGAAAAGAAATTTTTTGCTTTAGGACTAAAAGTTATTTCCCATAGATTACAAGTTTCATTTTTGCTGTTTGAAGAAACTGGGACATGTGGTTCCTTAAATGTTTCTGTAAATTGCTGAACAATCAGTTCTGTAATCTCCTACAGTGTTGTTCTACTCAATGTTAAAATAGTAATTTCAACTCTGACCTCCACAGAAGTGCTGGCCTAAAGGCTGTCATATTTACCACCTTGGTTACAGAAGTCCTGTTGGAGAAATAGTTATACTCAAAAATTCTTGCTTGCTTTAAAACGAGTCACCCAGTAGGACAGCACTTAGTTTTCTAAAAACACAGCTTTGAATGCTTTCAAAATGCTAGGTTCTCCAAGAAAAATATTTTAAGAGTTGCAGAAACTCATCAAACTATTAAGGATTTATTACTTAAGAAACTGAATTTGTCCAAAGGCAAAAGTTTTAACTATTTTGGTAGCATGCCTAAAATGTTTTCTGCCACTGGACATATCAATAAGATCTGTTGAACTGATGGGCTTGAACTCTTGCTATTGTAGAATGGAACCAGGAGGTAGTTTTAAGACTTTAGTTTTCATTCAGAAATCTCTTGTTAATTCAAAACAATTTGAACTAGAGTCATAAACAAGCTAATTATCTTACTAGGTTTTAACTTCCTTATGAAGCTTTATTTCCCTCTCTGCATTTTTTCCTAGTGCTTATGTTGAGGGAGTGTAGACATTTTCCTGATTTTTAAAATGGATCATTAATCTTGACCTCACTTGCCCAGGACCCTACAGTCCAGCAGCAAGATTGCCTAGGCTTTTCTGAAGTAAGTACTGAGTTGTCCACAGACTTTGCAATGTGTAACTGCTGAAATGAAAAAAAAACAAACCACAACCAATCAACCTAAACAACCAATCCCCCCAAAAGAAGAAGCCCTACAACAACCAAGAGAGGGGAAAAAAACCCCCAACCTGCCTTCAAAAAATCACCACAGAAAATTGCCCTTTAGCCAAGTGATCTATTTTATGCAGGGCTTGTCAGCTGGATAAGGTTCAGGCTTATGTTCCAAGACTGCTCAAAGATGATAAAACTCTTCCTTGGTCTGACTCAATTTTAGAATAAATGGCTATTTGAATAAATTACAGAAAACATATAATCACAATCTGTGTTTCTTGCTGAAGGAGAATGCCTGTTAATAAGCACTGGATTGAGTGGAGCTGGAGGCTGTATTACAGGATACCAACATAGACATCAAGGGCTGAAAAATGAGAAAACAATGTAGGTAAACAATTCTTAACCTGATCTGGAGAATGTTTGTAAGATTGTTTTGGATCATTACCCATTAATCAATAGCATTTTCAGTCTCATAGCAAGAATTTAGCTGCAGGGGTTTTTTGTGATTTGAAGTTCCAAAATACATGATTCAAAAAATGCTTGTTCTTTTTGCTCTTTTTTTCTTTTGTACTTTTAAGATACTTTTCGTGACCCAAAAGAAGAAAAAAGCACAACTTTTTTATTCTTTTCTAATTTTGGCAACCTAGTACTGTGTTTCTGAGATTAGTTGGCTGTACCTTTTAACCTAAAGATTTCTAAACTAGTTTTCTGTTAGTAGACAAGCCTTGTGATAGTTAATGTGGTCTGAAGGTTTTTCAAGGCTTTTATTTGTTTTTTCTGTTGTTTGTCACTATAAAGCCTTGTTGTACTGTTGTAAAGAAATGTGTGTACCTGAGTCCTAAGTACTGTGTGAGAGCAAGCACAGCATCTCTGGTATTCTTTGATTGCTTGTGGTGCATCTGCAGGCCGTAGTTTTATGTCCAGAAAGTGTGGGGTCTTTTTTCCCCCCTACCAAATGATCATCAGCCCTTTCATTTGCAGTTTCTTGCAGGTTAGGATGCAGTTCTCATTGAGAAGTGAATGCATTACTCCAGTTACTGAAGTGGAAGCCCTGCACTGGGTGTGTGAGGAGTGGCTGCTCTCTGCCCCAGATCCTCTGCAGGGGCAGTACTGAGCATTGCTGGCAGACCTGCTGCAGCCACGGGCACTGAGCTGAGCTGGCTCGATTCCTTATGGGAGAGAGGTCTGAAAAAAAAATCTTTAATGAGAATGTGGCACTTTGATAAGAGGATTAACTCTTTGCCACGCTGCACAGCTGAAGTGTCTGAATTCACTAATGTATCTTTGTTATACCTAAAGCATTAATTATGTGTCTCTTTCCATATTTTTTACTTAGTTTTATTCTTCCAGGATATTTTCAGAAACCAAAACTAGTCTTGAGGACCAAATGTGTTTCTTATTTTTGGCAACTTGTATAGAAAATGCTGAAGAAGCTTTCAGCTGTCATTGTAGTACTTCTGAAGAGGTTCAGAGTCTCTATGTGATTTGTATAAAAGCAGAAAGCTTCAATAACTAGCAATAATTGCAAAGGATTTGCAGACCAAAGGAAGGAATGTTTGGTATTAAGGTAATTCTTGGAGCACAGTGTGTTCAAGGCCCTCTTAAATTCAGGGAATGTTTGGCAGTGACTTTGCTGCTCTACACTAACCAGTATTTTGTACAGAACATATTCTGAGACCTGGCATTTTATATGTTCTTGTGTATGAATGTGTTCAATAGATTTTGAATATTTTATTGTCAAATTTGATAATATAATAAAGTTGATCTAATACAGATTGTCTCCTGTTGTGAATAATGTGCTGTCTCAGTTCTCAGAGGAAATGAAAACTTGGTGCTGTTTTTCCTCCCTAAAGATGATTGGTGTCTCTCACAGTAATTCTTTCTTAATCTCCCAAATGCACCTACTGTCTTGTGGTACGTTTGGAGTTCACTGTTAATTGTTCTTGAATTTATGGAGGTGTGGGATTGAGACTACTCAGTTTCTTTTTGCTTGCATCTTACTTGCTTGTCTTGTGTTAAAAAAACAGTTCTCAGGATGCCTTATAATTCTGCTCAGGTAATTATTTTGAAATTAGTTCCTCAGTTGTGAAGTGTTTTAAATGCCTGCAGTTGCCTTTATAGTGTTGGTTTCTAAACTGATCCACAAACCCATGCATGCTGACCACACAGTTTTATAGTTGTATGAAACAATCTTTTTCCAATTAGAAATAGTGCATTGTGGCTCTTAAGAAACTCTAATGCTAGGCAGTGATTCTGTGGGCATCTGGGGTTTTTCTAACATGATAATGACTGTAATAACAGTAGAGTGTTAGTGACTGCTGTTCCTCTCTGTGCCCTAGATGCACTATTAGAACATCTTGTCCCAGTACAGATCTCATTGATGCCTGCCTCAAGGTTTGTCACCCCATATGACTGCAGGAAAAAGGGGAATGTGGCCTTCTTCCAGCTCCCTGTTAATATGGGGAAGGTCCTGCACTGAAGCCATGTGCCAGTTCTTGCAAGAAGCTGGGAAGGCTGAGAGCACAGGGAAAAGGAGGACAGGATGATAATAGGCCTGGTAGAGTAATGCAAAGCCGTGATAGAGACATGTGTGGAGTCTAATGCTGGAGTATAGATGTAACACTGGAGTTAGCACAGCTTGTGCAACCTCCAAATAACAAAATTACAGTTGCAGATTGTCTGGTGCTATTTTGCTGTGCCATCTTAAATGATTTCATTAATGATAGGATTGCAGTTTTGAGAAATGATTTTGACTTACTCTTGCTTGAGTTGTGGCTTTTCTCTAAAGGTCTAGGTTAATAGTTTGCTCTGGTTTAAGACTAATGTCCTTTGTGGTCATTCAGATCAACAGATGAGTTAAGTGGAATATTTAGCTCCCAAATCAGCATCTTTTAGGCAAAACCAGAATGTAGTATGAGCCCAGGAAAAGCAAGAAATTAATATGCAATGTTTTACTAAAAATAGTGATGTTAAGTTTGTTTTAATGGTTTGTGTATATATATATATATATATGCAGTAGAGGGCAGTAGTATATAAGTTACAGAGTGTTTTTAGGTAATGTTGAATAGCATCTCTGTTAATTTCACCTGAGAGATACAGGATTGCAGGGAAATGAAGACCTAAGTTTGATACCCACAAAATGTTTCCTGTCCTGAAGCAAGACATGTACATATGCACACTCTGCTACTGGAGGAACTTTTTTCCTATCTGATGTAAAAGAAACTTCAGCTTGATTCAAATTAGAGTAAAATGATCTAAGGTGTGAATTAGATATTCACTCCTATTTACATGCTCAGATGAAAGCACAAATTGGACACTACAACTACATGGAGTGGATTGGTGTATAGTACTGTGATGTACAAAAGAGATCATGTATTTTTAAAAAAGTGCTGCAAATGCTGTCAGCTCTGTTTTCTTATTGCACTGCTGAATAATGGATAAATCTTGTACCTCAAAGTTTTAACTTTGCTTGTAACCACTCACTCACACCTAGTAACTTTTTTTAGGTTAGGCAGATTTATTGACCAAGCTGCAATTCCATGTATAACTAAAAATATCACCTTATATGAGTAAAATCATTAAGACAGATAGTAAATTTTACTGCATGAAAATACTGTACCTACAGATCAAGTATTTTCATCACTATTAGTATTTTTGAGATTGTGTTGTGTCTGAGGTAGTCAAAGAAGGATTCTAGTCCAGGTCTAAGCAGGTTAAGATTAGCCAGGACCACTACTGTTATCTTAGCTGTGCTAGCAGAGCCTTTGTACCTGTATTGAAAACAAAAGGCAGGATTACAATGTAGGAAATCTCACTGAATGCTATTGCGACCAGTGCAGATGGAAGATGACAGTGGAATCTGTAAACAGATCTGGGAGACAGCACTGGCAAGGGGGGCAGTAATAAGGGGTCCTTGCTGATCCACATCATGAGAAATACTTTCAATGACCAAACCAAAGCACATCCTGCAGCTGCCAAAACGTAGATTGACCAGCCCTGCTTTACACAGTTCAGGTCTGGAAGGACTTTGGAAGGAGAAATTGTGTAGTGCATTGTTAAAGAGGTTTCAGGAGGAGTAAAATCATATAGCAAAGAATGATACAATCTCTGATATGTGTGAAATCCTCACTCTGCTTGTAACTGCTTCAGCCTTGAGCTCTTGTGGTATTTCTAGATGCAGGAAATACTGTTGTCCCTGTTTGACTCAGACATAGGTAACTTGTTCAAATGCCTTCAGGAGGAATCTAATCATGTACATTTAACTCCAAAGTTGTTCTCTTGTCATCAAACCATCTTCAGTCTGCAGATCATTTGCAAGTGAGTAAGGGCAAAGCAGCCATACTACTCTTGGATGGAGGAAAGAATACTTGAGAAAAATGTAATGTGTGAATTAATGCATTGTCTGCATAACACATTCCTCGTTAGTAATTTCATCTTGCTGAACTAACTCAGGGTTGCAAAGCCATTTATCCCCTATGAAGGTGCATCCTTGTTTTTTCATCTACTGGTAAGTATATGTTGCTTCATATTTACCATGTTTCTATTATGCCCATTAGTACTTTTATGCCAGGTTATGATATGATGAAGAAAAACAGAGCTAAAATAGGACATGACTTGACAAGGAGGAATGCCTTCAAACGGAAAGACAGTAGGTTTATGTTGAATATTAGAAAGAAATTCTTTACTGAGAGAGTGGTGAGACACTGAGGTTGCCAGGGAAGCTGTGGATACCCCATCCCTGGAAGTGTTCAAGGCCAGGTTGGATGGGGCTTTGAGCAGCCTGGTTTAATGTGAAGTGTCTCTGCCCATTGCAGGGGACTTGGCCCAAAATGATCTTTAAAGTTCCTTTCAACCCAAACCTTTCTATAAACATGAAAGATTAGAAAAACCACCAAATTTTCCACTAAAAAGTTCCTCAGTCTAGTTTTGGCTCCTAATCCAGTGACATGAGCCCCTTCCTCCTTGCCTTCAATTCAAACCTTTCCAATCAGGCTTTTGTCATTGAGCCCAAGTTTTTTTCCTTGCTTAAATCTCAGCACCTAATGCAAAAACAAACCTTCCAAAGCTGAGCACAGCATGAAAATCTTCCACACAGACAGAAGCAAATTGTTGACAATCAAGTCTTATGTAGAGTCTCTTTTTGGAGAGAGAACAAATGCTTCAATAATGGCAAATTGCCTTAAAGAAACCCCAGTTTTCTTAGCAGGGATGCCTATACAAAGATAGCATTTAGCTCAGAGCTTAAGGGTGTCAGGAAATCAGAAAAGAGAACTGAAATGTCAGGCAGCAGGAAGAAGTGAGAAGCTGGGCTGGTAGAATGGTGTCTGTGGGGCTATGATGTATTTGCGCTTGTTTTTAAAATCTACTTCATCAAAGAAAAAGGAAAGTTCTGACTCCATAGGAGAGAAGGAAAAAACATGTAGCTAGCTGGACTGCAGTTACTACATCAAAAATCTACATCCAAATCTACATAGCAAGATCTAACCTAAGGCTCCCTGGCCAGAAGAGTGTGATGTTGGTTTGCTAAAGACTGCAGCTGTCTGGGAATCCTGAGGTTACCAAATATTTGCACGGGATCCATGTATAGATCATGTGTCTTAAGAGAATGTTTCTTGTGAGAAGCAGCAAAGGATCTGGATTTACATGTGGAGCTAGAAAACATTGTCTCCTTTTCTCTAATTCCACTTAGCTAGAAGTCATTTAGCACTGCAGGTCTCAGAGACCTGTACTATTCATGGTGAGTGACTTACCCAGCTCTAGTCTCTAGGCTTCAGCTCTGAAGATGTCTCAGTTCCTATCTGAGGAGTTGAGACTCACCTAAGGACCACAAGTTTCACTGTATTTTGCCATTTTTTCATGTCTTCCATTTTAAGAATACAGACCATAGTTTACTTCATCTCCCTGTTCAGACCAGCCTGTGCAATAAATTCAAAGTCCTCATGTTATTCCTTTTCCAGCTGTTTTTGTTATTAACTTTCTGAGGAGGATCACTTATTCATTACCACTGAGGCAAGGACATAAACACACAAGACAGTACTATACATCTCTAGAACAGGAGTATCACCTAATTTACACAAGAATTTGTCTCTGTTGGAGCTTAACAGTAGAACAAGACAAGTTTTATTACCTAATTCGTATGTTTATGATCAGTCTAGAAGGATTCCATTTGTAAAGTAAAATTTATACCTTTTGTGATGATAACATCTCATAGGATTTAGGTAAGGAAATAGTTTGGTCCATAGCAAAAGTTAGAGCTTTACCAAATTTATTTTTAAAAATTGCCAGATTTTGTTAATCCATAAATTAAATCCATTTTGTCAATGTAATAATGACCTGTTGGATGTATGTCCAAGTGTGACCAACTACTAGCAAGTGGTTTTTTCAGAAGCATGAAACAGTGAGGTGCACAAGAAGAAATACTGCCGCTATGGTTCTCTGCTTGTAGCCTCTGTTAAATATTTACATTTTCAAAGTTTTATTTAGTTTTTCAGCTGAATACAGTTTCTGTAATACTAAGGGCTTAACATCACCCTATTTCTGTACAATGAAGCAGCCAGGATTTGGGATCAAATCTACATGAAAAAGTCATCTTATACTTAATGTAAAGCTGTTTTTGTGACTAAATATTTAGCATCAGGCCTTTAAGAAGCAAGATACATTAATGGAATAGAGTAAGATACTGTGCACTTACTCCTTTCAGAAAGGCTTTTGTAAATGCTACGTGTATGCTCAGTCAGTATTTTTTCCTGAATGTTTTGGGTCAATAAAGTAAACAATTTAATTTGTTCTTGTTTGTTGCTTGTTTGTGTTTCCTGTACTCCAATTAGTAAATTGAGAAATTAAACTGATTTATCTGGTTTCACTAATGAATAGAAAGCGAATAGAAAGGTCAGGTTTAGACTGAGTTTTCAGAAATGTACAGACATATGATCCATAAAAATACTTTCATTTACAAAGAAGGGGCAGGTTGATAACAGGAAATGCCATATTTTCTCTGCTGAAATGAATCAAATTGTGATAAATAATAGGAGCAGTAGGGTTTAGATCTGACCCTACATTCCATCTGTTTTAGTACAACAGCTCTGAGTTCCAGTTGCAACCAGGAACCAACACCAACACAGACTGGGAAGCTCTGGCTGTCTTCAGCAAATAGAGCAGGCTGTGCTGCTTCCTATAAGACACAAAACAGACTGAAGCAGCCCAGAGCTTGTCTTGAAAGCTCCTGAGACTTGGCACAAACTTTCACTGATAAGCTGTTAATTACTCCTTTGCTGTTGTCATGTCGTCCTTACTATAATTCTGTTATGAATTGGTTGCAGAGAAAGAATTCATTTTCTCCCAAGCTCTGTGTGTGTGTCAAGGCAAGCAGAGTCAACATCAGAGCAAATTTGACTTCAGTGCTATTGTGGTTTAACCCTCTGCAAGGTCCTTGTTTCAAGATGCTGCATCTGCAGCTTTCCAGTCCTCAGCACAGGACCACCGCTCTCTGCATTATCAACTGCTAAGTGTTGGTGCACAAACTTGTCTGAAAAAGTAAAAAATAATGAAATGCCTATTAATTCAAAATGGATGTAATGGGTAATTTCCAACCCACTGCACTTGTAGTTTGGGACATAGCTATAAGACTCATTTACTTTTCTAAATAAGGCACCCTATTTCAAAAGGTGTGTGGGAAGCTATGCACAAATGCAGTCAGTAGGAATTTGTATGCTAAACTCCCACATTACAGTAAAATGTCCTGCACCACAGGAGGTGGTATGTAGGAGTGGGTGGGCAAACTTCAGAACAGAAGAAGGTAGTGAATCACTCGAAAATTTCTCCTTACTCTTTATTTATGTATTCAATTACTTGTCCCAGTTTTTACCTCCTAAGCACTCTTATTGTACATGGTTATTTCAAGGCTGAATAGAAGTGCTACATTCTTGATGCAAACCTTTACTCCCACTTCCTTTTTTCTTTAAACTTGAGATGCAAAATTTTACTGAAACATGATGAACCAAATCCCAATGCAAGTTCCAAACCTAGCTTGCAGTTGTCAGTTATTATCTGGGATTCCCGAAGATGTACCATGATTCTGCTACACTTGAATTTAAAGACATTCATATTTTGTAGACAAACAAGTCCTGTTGTGTTACTGTTTACATAAAACAGGAGAGATATATGGCACATATTGTAATACAAACTTTCATTGGATGTGTCAAGAAATGCAACTTTTCTTTTTGGTCCATCCAAGTGTTAGAACTGCCCCAGAGTTGTCAAACAAAATGTTCATTGTTTAAGAAGCTCTCCTAGAAAAATAGCAGTGTTTGAATACTAACACTGCATGGCTAGAAAAGGGACAAGAGGTGGGTGTCTGCATGATCCTAGAGCAGCAAAAGCATCAGAGCCAGCTGCTTGGACAGACAGTAGTTATACCCTTGACCAAAGACTGCATTTTTAAGTGGTCACAATTGATTCTAAATTTGTATGTTTATGCACTTCTCCTTTTACAGAGAATTCAAACCTGAGTTTGTTGCATTTAAAACTCTCCTCAGCTTTACTATCAATCTGTTCTTTTGGTTAGACTTACACTGGAAAGTCAACTATGGAAGAAAGTATATCTTCTAATTCATTACTGAATTCTCTATTTCTGGTAATTTGTGAAGCTTCTGCCTGAAAAAAAACTACATTTAGTCCACAGACTTATTATATCATGCTTTAAAATTAGCTTGTGACTTTTAAATCCAGTTCTAGACTGGCAGGGTTTCATTAGAGATGTTTCCAAAACTAATAATTACTCTCTTAATGAGCCCTTGAAGATATTGTTTATATTTATAATTAGATTTACAGAGGACACTCAATCAGTTCAAACACAGCTGGGTGCATGATGCTGGCTGAGACAGTCAATCCACTGGAAAGTCCAGTCAGACACAATTGCCTTTTGACAAAGAGCACTGAGCACTGGTACCTTGCAATCTGCAAAGCTAATGAAAATACTGCTGCTTTGCATATTCCACAATAAAAATGGTGATTCTCTGCTAGAGGAAAGAATTTTGATTTTTATTTTTTAATCAAGCTGACTCTCAGTTGTGTTCCTGCTGAGCTCTACATTATTTGTGGATATTTGGAGTTTGGTGGCAGGGGGGGAAGTGCTGTCTCATTCACTGAGATACTTAGCTGAAGGACAAAGTGGAATGGTTTCTGACTGAAAGAGAGTAGGTTTAAATCAGATTTTAGGATGAATTTTATTTACTCCTTGAAGTCAGTTGTTAGAACAAGATGTAGGAGTCCAGGATCTTATGGAAACTTTCTTAACGTACACCTGGTGGCCAGTCCAGAAATAATGGGGCACAGCACAGCACCAGCTAAGCACAAATCTGCAAACCAGACATTACAGCAATTCCTAGTGTTTCATTTCTATGTTGCTAATAATAAGCAATGTCTTTGCTCTTTGAGATCCAGAGATGTTAAGAAGAGAAAAGTATTTATGTACCTGTCAGGGTGATCTGATAATTTGTAGAAGTACTTACCTATGTAGTGCTTAATGTTAAATATTTTTTACTGTGTAATTTCTTTCTTCTTCAATATCTTTTTACATTGCCTTTCTGTGCTCCATTTATTTCAGTGCTTTTTCTACCCACAGTAAAGTTCTAACCTACAAACATGCCCATGAAAACTAGAGGAGCTCCATGGAAACTAAGGTATTCCTTTTCAAACTGGCTAATTTTCCTTACGTAACTGCCAGAAGATGATCTGGCAGAGCTAATGCATTGATAAAGATGGCTAGAATATGCAGACAATAATGTATTTACACAAACTGATGTTTGCTTTAAAAATTATTTTCTATAGTTAACTGCTACTATTGTCTTCTGCAGCTGGAAACTAAACAAGGAAAGCTGTATGTTCCATTTTCTCTGTTAGAGTGAACATGCTCCTCAAGCACATCAGCTGCAGAATAGAAAGCAAAGTTATAAAGTTGTTAGTAACACCCTAATTTACTCTAGAATTTTACATAGGGTTCCTAAGGCTGACTGACAGAATTTCCCCCTTAAGTTTAAAATAAAAATTAATTCAAAAATTAGGCTTCATCTTTGTCACCCAGCTGCAGCAGCATGTTCACACTCAATAATCTCCATTGCCATAGCAACACATGCTTGTCAGATCAGGGCTGAATTGATGCAGGAGCCTCTGTGCAGAAATCTGCTAATCCTTAGGTATGCAACTCTAGAATTCACTAGAATTTCTTTTTACTTTTAGAAAGGTAACATTGTTATACAATACAAGATAAACATCTCAACGCATCTGGTCTGAATCTGTGTGACTTGCTCGCTAATAAACCAGAGTTTTGAAGTGCTTAATACAGCTAGAAACAGAAGTAGATTATTCAAGGGACAGGTTTTCATGTAGGAAATTGTAAGTGGAAGTAGAATCATAGATTATGCTGAGTTGGAAGGGACCCACAAGGATCATCGAGTCCAACTCCTGGTCCTACACAGGACACCCCAGAAATCCCATCCTGTGCCTGAGAGCATCATCCAGATACTCCTCGAGTTCTGTCAGGCTTGGTGCTGTGATCACTGCCCTGGGGAGTTCCAGTGCTCAAGCACGCTCCGGGTGAAGAACCTTTTCCTCACGTCCAACCTAACTCCCCCCCGGCACAACTCCAGCCGTTCCCTCGGGTCCTGTCACAGCAAGAAAAGAACGGTGCTGCCCCTCCACTGCCCCTCCTGTGGAAGCTGCAGCCCACGATGAGCTCTGCCCTCAGTCTCTTCTCCAGGCGGAACAAGCCAAGTGCCCTCAGCTGCTCCTCATAAATCTTTCCCTCTATTTACCATTTAAATTATAGGACACAAACACTGGACATCATCCTTTTCCCTTTGGAGTCAGCAGAGAGTCCTTCCCCCTTTTATTCTTTGTAGAAAAATGTTTGTTCACTTTTCACCTACAGTCAGTCATAAGATACTCAAGTTCCATTGTCATCATACAGCTGGATTAAGCAAGGTAGGAGTGCAGAGAAAAGTGATTAGTGCAAGTTTACATATAAAGCTGGCATGAGAAATACTGTTTTGCAGCTCTGGATGAATTATTACTGCATTTATCATTATTACATATGTTAGCATTTATATTTTCATCAGTACCTGACTAAAAGAAAAAAAGCAATAATAAAATCTCTCAGCTAATGTTGCACATTTCATCTGGTTCTAGGAATTAACCACATAGATTGCTAGGCCTGGTTTTCACTCCAGTATGCTGTGGTTTAGGGCCTTGGTACATTTTTAGTCAATCAAGCTCCAACTGGCTTATCACAACATTCCTAATTCAAGAGTTAACATAAATACACCATTTAAACGTTAAGCTTTAGAAAAGACAGAAAGTCAGGTTCGCAGTTAATACTCTACTTCCACAGAATATTTCTTCTTTTCAAAAATATGTTTTGAGACCTTTAAAAATATAGAGATCATTATGAACCTTATCTATAGTTATAGGTTTTCTAACCTCAAGGTCTGTGGAATAATTGAAATCATTAAGTTCTACTATACATTTGTATTTGGGTGAGAAAAGATCCTAACTGAGTGTCCTGGGCTCTAAAACATACACTATGCCATCTGAGTACCCACACAACGTGTGTGTTTATTCAGGCAAGAAAAAGCGTGTGCACACATAACATTTTAATTTTAATTTGCTATACTTGCCTCGGCTACCATGCAATAGCAATGTTGCTATGGGAACAGGTTTTCAAAAAAATAGATCACACATGACAGGCAGCACATTTTTGGGACGTTTTTTGTATGTATTATGCCAGGGTGGATAGCAAGCATATCAAAGTAAAGGCTAACTTAAAGTCTTATATGCCCTGATCTACAGTGAGAGTCCATTGATCATTTTGCATTATATTTTTTTAAGGATTCTACAAAGCACTACTTGTTTCCAGGTGTGTAAGAACTCTTTTCCCTCATCTTTATATACTTTATATTTAATTTGTAATTTCCTATCTTCCTATCAGGTCCTCCCCTTTTATTTTGTTTTTCCCTAAATATATTCATAATGCTCATTTACTCATTCATTCTTCCTGCCCATTATATACCTCTTTCTTCCTTTTTTCACTCTTTCTCTCTCTGTCTCTGTGTATATTTTTCCCAGGATTTTGAACCCTCTTTTGTGTATTTTGCGGTCTCCCTTTATGCATTCTCCCAGACAAAACACTCAGCATTTGCCCTGATAGAAGGCCAGCAGACACCCAGAGCCACTGTAACAATACTTAGAGTGGCACTTTTTCATTCAACAAAATGGAATATGTATTTCTTCCTTCCACATCCTCAAGAGGTAACATAAGAGGAAGAGTCACTTTTGCTTTTTGTTTATGCATTAAAAGAACTATGGCAAAATGATATACACTTTCATTTGTTCTTTCAAAATCTCTCAATAAATCCATTTTTCAGAGTTTTTATTTCCTACTGTGCAGAGTAGCAGGTATGATGTTTTCTGTAAACTGATGATACAACCTTTACATCCTAGTAGAGAGTTTCAAAAACTTTCATCCCCAAAGCTTTAGAAATGAAAGGTAGCACAGGCAGCCAGCTGAAGAACAGCTAAAGACTGTGCAAGTGTAGCAGTATTCCAGAAATCTGTTGCATCAATTCCTTCTTTTTAAATGCTTATGAAAATGTTATTAAAGATTTTTGTAGGTCTTGACATAAAAAATGGTATTTCATGTCTTAATTTGACTTAATATGCATCGAAGAACTCTCTAGACTAATAACTTGCCTGGCAAGCATCCTGTCCTGGGGTATAGGAGCCATATTGTGCTTCATGTGGCATTTTGAGCTGTTAGTCAGACACCAGCAGTGTCAGGAAAACGTCATTCCAAGTGGAAGGTAATATATTCAGATCAGTTCTACTTTTCCAGCTCTCTGATTTCTTCCTGTTCCATGATTATTCTTCTGCATCAACATTTGCAGGAATTTGTAATTCAAATATAGAATTTTTCAACCACCAGCAGCCCAAGTTCCATCTGGGATTTGAACAGTCAAGCTGAGCTCCTTCTGCTACACACAATACTTACACCACCACTGCCAATAAATATTGTGAAATTAGAATTCTGCAGGCAGACTTTCTAATGAACAGAACAATTTGCTCTTTCACACTCTTACTATGATTCTAATTATGATTCTCATAAAAACTAATTTTGTGAGGTAAATTTTTTATATCCTAGTCAATCAAAATGTTAGTCACATAACCCTAAGTTCGTGTGCATACTTAATAAAGTTTTAAAAACTTTAAAGTGAGTATGAGTGGCATGTCTATATGAACATGCACTGAAAGATGTATAGCACCAATTTCCTTGAGTGATAGTGAACTGTGGGAATTGTATGAATCACTTTTGGCTTTGCCTTTTTTTTTTTTTTTGCTTCTTTCTTTTACAGAAACAGAAGACTCAATGTAAGCTTTTACAAAACTTAACATGCAACAGGAGTAGTGGTAGAATTGGCTTACACATACAAAACTAGAAGAGATTTCAGTTACCCTCTTTATGCTTAATGTATTCAATTCATTAAAAACATGGAGATCTGCAGTTTTCTACTGTCTTTCAACTGACATTAATTTTCAAATAAAAGTGTGTTGCATTTTTGTAAGATGTACCATTTAATCTTTTCCATTTATAGTCTACTACTTCACCTGCTGCTAACTCAGAAATACAGTGATTCTGAAGCTCACCATCATAGTAAAATTAGTCACTATAAGCCATTTCCCTTTTTCAACTACAATACAGATAAAGTTGTATTTGTCTGGCAAGTACTTTAAATAGTTCCCATTTCAGATGAGATGGCTCCCAGACCACAAAAAAAGCTGCTTCCACACTGCTTTGCCTGAAACTGTTAAAAATGAGGCTAATTTAGAAAACTGACACAATGCAGAAAATAAATGTCAGAAACACAAAGCTTGAATATAGTGAGTTTCTCCATTTCTCTCTCTTGTTTTGATGAAAAAGAATGACATATCGTTATATGGGTTATTGTGTGAGGTAGGGAAAAAACCCCAGGTATTAATAGCTTTGTAAAAGGTCTTTAGGCATATATAATGTACGTACTGACTGCATGAAATTCCATCTGTTTGTAGGATAGAAGCAGAATAAGTCAATATTGACCAATTAAGCTTATTAAATGAATATATTTACATTGCACTAAAAAACATATCGTGTCAGTAATCCTTAAAAAATCTCTGGGGCTATTAACAGTTTTCCCTGCCCAGTTATATACATTTAGAAGCCCTTAGAAAATTGTTTCTCTCTGTAATTGAACTTTGTAAGTGTAGCATGAAGTGAGCACTCTCATAGAGGATGCTACAGATATCAACAGTTCTTAGGCATAAACACCAAAATGCGTGGCTGTAGCTGGAAAAGAGTTTTTTAATAGATGTGTGTCCACAGACAACAAGGGTTATTGAACAGAGCACTACATGGCAAATATTAAAGTCAGTAAAAACAGATGTAAACATTAGTTCTTTACTGTTTATGCTCAGTTTATTCCTGAAAACCCAACATTTCAGAAAATCCCCTAACTCTCCAAGTGTACTGCAGACAAAGGATTTTGCAGTGTTTTCCTCCTTTTGGGGAATGTGACACTAGATGGCACATCACACCATGAAATGTGTACTGAAGTGTAAGCAAATGCTGCTTGCACTAGAGCACACTATTCATTTAAAAAACTCCTTAAGTCAATACAGTAACACTTCTATATCAGACTCGAAGTCTGCTTCTGAAAAAGGTCCTTGAAGAATAAATTTCATACATTATCCATAGGTATATGTTTAATTTACTACCAAATTAATCTTAACAGGCTTTATTATATATTAAGCTTCTATTACATTAGCTGATGCTAAAATACAATTTACTATTCACATGAGAGTCATAGGTATTAAGTTATGCTTTTCTTTTCAAACCATTTGCAAAATAATACCAGCATGGTTTAGTTCAACTAGTGATGGGTTACTGTCCAAACCATGATTTTAATTCACATAGCTTTGAGTGGAACTGCCATTCTTGGAACTCAGAACTGATAGCAGTTCTCACAGAACTCAGTGATTTTTTGCATATTAGAAATTACTAAGACTATAAAAATTTAGCTGTAGTCCTCCAGACCTCATTCTTTCATAAAGTAAGGTCGTATCACAAATCACAATGGATCCTATGGTCAAAGCTGTACAGCTCAAGGTCTGGGGCTTTCCAGGCAACCAGTATAGTTTATTCATAATGCAAGCATTAAGTGCATTTTTAGGCCTGTAAATAAATATCTATGATTCACATAGGTATTATATTTGTGATGCATGGTTGCACAAAACCCTTTAAATTAGATCTGTAGTTCACATGCCTTGTAACAGCTTAGAAACATTTAAGTAGGAATCTAGCAGGCAGAGTATTCTTAAGCTACACTGATGTTTGATGCATGAATCCTGTAACAAAATGTAAAATAATCTCTGAGTAAGAATTGGTATGCATTTCTTTTAAGCTCCATGAATAAAAAAAGAGAGCTTCTCTTTTCAAAATAGAAATAAAGGAAGATCTCATAGGGAAATAATTCAGTCAGTGGAAAACAGTGCTTATATTTGCCTTCCTATGAAGGCAAGGAAGTGAGAACATAAAAAAAATGTAATTTTTTCTGGAAAAGAAAAGTAATTTTTAGGACTTTATTTCATATAAACTGAGTCAAAAGCCTAGAACGTTTTAAATGACAATTTTGAAAGAAAGAAAGAAGTTAAATGGTTGCCATGGCTGCCTCCAAATGCTTTGATATGCTTTCCTGTCTTTATTTTTAATCCTAATTCTGAACTAACTCTGAATTTTTGTCTTTTACTGCCATATCAGCCATTTTTCTTAATAAGTCTATTCCACTGCTTGATATCTTTAACTGGTAAGGCCAGACAACTTTGGGATAATAAATCTCCCAGTCCAACATTTCAGTTCAACATTTTACATGTTAGAAACAAGACTGGAAAAGGATACTTCAATATCTAGTTCCTCTGCTATGCAAAGATAACTGTGGTTAAACAGTTATAGCCTTTTTTACTTTCTCAGCATGATTTTTCTTGTCTCTGGGTAGATACCCAGCCTAGAATAAGATTCTCTAGCTGTATAACATGATTCGCTCCATTTACATAGGAAAAAGAGCCCATGGTGCTTTAAGTACAGCTAAGCAACCAGCACACCAACCACAGCTATTTTGGTAGCAGCAGCACCTTACAAAGTGGGCTCCACAAAGATAATGTGGTTAAAACTGCATCACTCCAAGAGGTTAAATTGTCAAAAATAGCTTTCCCTCAAATGCAGTAATCAGGCTTGTATTTGTATGTTGAAATTACAGGCAGTTTTCCATTGCAAACAACTTTGTGGCAAACCGAAAATACAGGGTTTTTTTTCCCTTCCCAATACCCACATGCTGATTTATGTTGTCCATTAGGTAGAAGGAAGTTTCCTCTGTCTTCAAAATAAAGCAATCCTTTAATAAAATGAGTTTGGACTTTGAAATGACAAAATAGTAGCTGGGATAATGTAATCCAAAGACAAGCTCCCTCCTGTTATAATGCTGTGGCTAAACCATAATTCCTTGAATTCCATTATTTTTGAAGAAAGATCCTGGCTTGTACTACCCATCAATGAGGCTCTGCTTCCAACAGAATTACACTCTAATTCAGACAATTTAGAGTATGCCATGTTTTTCCCTGTAACTTAAAGGGAAAAATGGAAGTTGAAAGACTGGTCAGCTTCTTCATGAGCAACCAATGCTAAGAAATTATTAATGAAAGAACTCTGTTTGCTGTTATGTCATCACAGCATGAGGGTGCTTTTAACATATTTTATATAGAAATCATGTTTTAATTGCAGTATTATGTAGCATTCCATCCTAGGATGGACAGATGAAATACAAGCAATAAGCACTGGGGAGATGTGTATCTAATCTCTGATGTGTATCAGCATCCAGATACATATGACTACATAAACTGACAACTATTGGTGGGTTTGAGAAGACTTCATTTTATCTGTGTTATTTTAGTTAGTGATAGTGTTATAATTAGAAGCTGAAAATCCAAGGATGCAGAAAGATTTAGAGATAATAACACAGCCCTGAACTAATGACATACTCCTGTACTCTAAGGCGAGCAGGTTAGGCTTCAAGGATAACAACCACTAACAGTTCTAAAGCCACTCTAGGATCATGAAGGAGCACAACCATATGCACAAACTTTAAATAGCAAGGAACAAAGAACATAAAACCAAATAACCAGATTAAAAGGCTACTCTTTCAAAAATCACTGGAACTGTGTGCTTTGTACTTTACCATTTCAAGCCCAGACTTAACAGCCTAGTATTAGCAATCAAAGTCTACAATTAAAGGGAGAGATTCTTTAAAAATTCAGCAGTTTCCATTTAGGATAGAAATGAAAGAAGTAAGTCTCCTAAACTCCTGATCAACCAGCAAGTTCCAATCAGTTAATGTATTTTTAACTTGTTGCTATTGAATTTTGAGGTCTAAATATGAATCAGGTCTTGTTAAACAGGATCTTTGATGCAGTGTGGAGAAGAGGTATTTGAAAAACATTTTCCTTTAAAACATAGTTTTACAAAACCAGAACCACCCCAACTAAATTGTAATCCAGTCTCCTACTGCAGCCACAGTGTTGCAATGACTGTACTGCAGTGCTACCTTATTTACAGCAACAAAAGCCCTACACATCTGCCATCATAAAAGCAGAGTTTTGTGGCATGCCAGCTGGATGCACTCCTTAGATTTGCATCCTTAATAAACACAAAGTAGTTAAATATCTGGTAAATTTATCCTGATATTTCTGATTTCTTTCTTTCTTTGTAAAGGGTATATATTTTTTAACATTACAAATCTATATATCAGCAGAAAGCAAAAGTTGGAAAGTTGATCACAGTACAAAGCTGATTAAGGAGGAAATAAAAGAAGACAGTGCACGTGCTTGGATCAGGAATCTGTTTGCAGTGGTAGATAATTTGTACACATCTCCTCTACTGTATCTGAATTTATAGGAAATAAATCTAAGAGCAGAAGACTATATCACTCAGGATAGTAGTTTGTGAAGTATAGTTCATGAAACTACAAAGTTACTGAGTACTTTCTTTTAGTGTTTCAATTTAACTTTACAAATAGTGTTCTCCATTTTTTGCACTCATTGTAAACTACATAATTAAAAGACATCATACTCTGCCACTAAAGAATTCTTTGTTCTCATTGCTTTTCCTAAAATAAATTCAAGTTAAGGTACATTATTATTATGCATGTCTAGGAAAGTAGAACATATCTAAAGCTTTTAAGTGCTCCTTCCCTAATTCAGTTATTCACATTAAATTAAAAACTTTCACTTCAGAATGTGCAGTTGATATTGCTATGGCAACGTTAGAGGAGTGAATCCAATTTTTGGAAAGATTTGCTATCCAGATTTGTTGCAGTATGACAAGCCAGTGGTTCCACTCTGGGACCCAGTGTTTCTTACCACACTCAAGAACGGGGGATTAAAAGAACTAAGCAGGACCCTCTGCTGGACACTGCAGCTGTTCACAGATTTAACAGTGGCCTAGCAAAAACTTGGAAATCAAAGGTAAAAACTGCAATGACCAGACTACCAATACTTTATCCAAAAAATGTCAGTACATTCCCCCAGTATAGGACAGCAAGCAATGACAGCAGAAGAGTAAAGCCTTCCAGTCCTTGAGATGTCACAAATTTATGGACATCAGAGTAAGTCAGGTTGGACTGCAGTTTATTGCGAATTGAATTTATTACCAGCAGTAGAGATTCACTGTTTTCACTCTGCATAGCACATTTTTCCAGTAACTCTCTGGAAAGGTTTAAGTAAACAGGAACAATTTGTCCAAGAAAAATGATATCTCTATGACTGTTAAAAATGCCCTGTGTCATCTTATCTACAGCAAATGCAAAGGAAGAAATTTAAATACCTAATACCAGAAAGAGACTGTACTTAAACATATGTCAACTGTACCAGGCTCAGCTGAATACCATATGCCATGGAGACATGACTTACATTCATATCCATATACAAGTTATGTGACATTTTGCTTCGCTATCAAATTAATATTTTAAAGGATATTACAGAAATGGTGGAATAAAGGTAAAAATCAGATTATAGGTAGATTATAGGATATAGGTAGATTAGACTTTGACATTCTCATTATTTAACTTTAAAAATACTTTCATATTGGTCTGTAAAATTTAAGAATACTTCTTTAAAGAATAGGAGCCAAGGTATAAGGAAAAATTAGAAATAGATTCCATTTAATAAAATCTTACCAGATCAAAGCCACCCTAGGCTTAATTTGAAATTCATATGTTTAAAACCACAGAATGGAAACTTCCAGTTATATTGAAAGCCATGTTCTGCATATAGCCTTTCCCTTTTGGAAACTGGAACCACAGCCTTGCTCTTTATTTACTGAACTTTCTCTGTACTTGGTCATCACTGAAGTCTGTCATTACAGACTCTCTGCATAGTTCCAGGCCAAAAAGCAGAACTATTTATGAACCTTCGTAGCAGCAGAGGTAAAATAGGGATACTTATAGGAATTCAAGGCATGTATTAACATTCAGGATCTTGAGCAGAATTCTTTAGGCAAACAAGAAGGCAAACAAGAACGAGCTGCAGATACTGTGTACATTAGTCCTAGACGAACATATGCAGCAGATTAAAATGAGCTGTCATGCATTCACATTACTTCTATTTTTTTCATTTTCATTTCCAAATGAGCACCTAGTTTGAAAAGAATCCTCTTCCCTGATCTTCTCTATGATTTGCCAAAACTAGAAAAGCTGTTTGAGGTGTTTTCATGAAGAGAAGGGTAGTTTAATTTTTTCGCTTGTGCTCAGTTTTGAAGGATCAGTGAGTGAGCAACAACATATATTTGCACATCTATCAATGTGGGGAAAAAAACTAGAATATTTCTTAGTGATGATGTAGCTATGCTGATGTAGGGATTAAGAAACAGTGATTTTATAGTCTAAACTGCATGAACAAAGAGAAGCTCAGCAAGTAGAAAATTGTCACTAAAATATAAAGTCAATCTGGTACATGCTAACTAAAATCAGACATATTTAGCTGTTAATTTTGCCTTATAAAACAGAGTGATTATCTATCCTTACCACAGCTCTTTTTCAGTTTGCTTCCTATTACAAAGCACTGTTTTTAATGTAATATTAACATTATTACAGTAATATTTTATTGATGCATGTCTGTGTGTGGAACAGAATTTACTGTTAACCATTGTTATGATCCTTCAGCTTTTTATTGCTTAACAAGGAATGTGTACTCACAAGTGTTCAGAGCCTAACTATTTAATCTCCTTTATTCTTCTAAGGACCTTATTATTAGCTGGAGTTTGATTTATTAATTCTAAATTTAATTGAAATTTAGAAGATTTATATAGTACTTGGACATCAATTGTAACATTAACTCAATTCACAAAATTCTCCTTTTGGTGCCACATGGCTTTTTTTAGGTGGTCATCTCAGATGTTCAATATAAAAATAATTGGGAAATTCTATATGACTTGAGTGGCATAAACCAGCTTTTGTAATTATAAAAGACCCCAAGGAAGTGCAAATGAACAGTTCTACATATTTTCCATGAACAAGCAAGCTAAAATAAATGAAGTAACTGTGCAACTATGAAAAAATAATCCTACCATTGGAATTCCAAGAACAGCATAAGTAACCTACATTCCCTTTTTTCTCCATTCCACACAAATTCTCTTGATAATCTTCCTTCCACCCAGAGATGAACTGTCAAAGGAGTACAAAACATATATACATACATACATACATATAAAAGAATTATCAAAATCAAAATGAAGAATGAAAGAGTAACCAGACTTCTCTATTTTGCAGACCACATTGGATCTCATTAAGTCAGAAAACAAAGTGTCATTTTGTGCCTTAAACAGAGCTTTTTACTCCATTTATGCTCCAGAAGAGGAACTGTGTTAGGTGGATTTGAGTGTTGCTCTTTTTACATGAACAAAAGCAATCTCCTTCATTCTTCCTGTTCTATTTAAGTAGTTTCCTTTCTGGCTCTGATGACAGTCACATAATGCCCTAATTCACACATGATGTAAAATCTGGCTAATGAGTGGTAAGATTTATTTTCATACAACTGACTACATATATAATGTGCAAATCTAGACTAGAAATATTCAGCATCTTAACTCTCACTTAACTTTTCTTATTTGCTCTGTTGAATCCCCTTAGAAATGGAGATAATATTAGTTGAATATTTCAGACTTTGAACAGAATGCTTGCTTATAATCTAAAATGAAATTATTTGCATTTTTAAAGAAAAATGTCTGTGTTTATCACTATAATTGCCCATGTAGAGAGAACCTGTTTCTAACACTGGGACACACAATAATAAAAAAAAATAAAATAACTTAAAACATCCACATACGTTACAAAAATGAAGTTTAAATCAGCAATCTAAGCCAGGGCTTAGAAAGGGGCATTAGGATAGAATATGCTATATTTTATGCTCTACTGCAGTGAAATGAAATTTATAAATGTGCTGAAGGTTAAAAACTTTTCTAAAACACATGGCTATAGACACTCCTGGAATTATGATAAAGGCTAGTAATTTATCTTAGTTAAAAAAAATCTTATAAATTCAAGATTGCAATTAATTACTGCAGCAAAAAAAACAGCACCAAGTGACTGACCAGGATGTTTTAGCACAAAGTTACAATTAAGTTCTCCTTTCTTTATCTGATTGTCTCTGTAACATGCAAGGAAATACCACCAGGCAGGGATTAGTGCCACGCTCCTGAAGCTGTAGGTAACTTGGAGAGATATTCCATAATCCTTCACTCCTAGCAGAGCTCCAGAGGGGCTCATAGGAACACTCTATATATTTAGCCATAATAAGGAGAGAGGCTTTGGGCAAGACAAGTACGTAGGGAGAGGGAAGGTTGTAAATTATTAAATGTTTCAAGAATTACAACAGTTACTAAATGACTGCACAGTTACACATGCTATATAATTTGTAAAGGGAGGTGATTATGAAACAAAGCAATACTAAAACAGAATGCTGAAATCAGTTTAAAGAATACAAGAAATGTTTTCTCTTGACAGATTTACACCATAATATTCATAAAATATCTATAAAGATAGATTTTTCAAAACCTAGCGAGACAGCCGCAGCATTCTGCTACTAACAAACAAACTAATTAAATAAATGCTAGCTTGGATAGGCTTAAAAATGCTGCAGTATAATAAACATATCCATGGACTAATCTCTTACAGAGTGTTGATACTTTGATGTGCTTCTGAGGAAGAAAGCTCAGAATATACAACTGTTTTTCATATGATAGTTTATGTTAGACCATGTGGCCAAACAATTACAAAATTTTGACTGCTAAGGTCCTCATTATATTTTCTCTTGCTCTTTATTTTTTCTAAAGCTTCCACTTAAAATTATTTGTAATGAACAGAAAAGAAGAATCCCCTTCAAAGAGCACTAAATTCCGTATGTCTCTACATAACAAAAGTCAAAATCAACATTCCAACTTGAATGTATGTTGTGCACTTCTTTGTTACTGGAAAAGTACATCTTACCTTTAGCTTTGCCAATTATGTGCATCATCTTAAACATTATTTTCTCTGAGAATTGCTGTTCCTCGTAAAACTGCAAAAAAAATAGAAAAAAAGAAATGGTCACGTTGTACTTTCTTAAGGTCATAATATAAATTGTCACTCCTGTTACTATAGAAACAGAGTGAATTTCATCATTCTAATGCATGCAGTGATAATTGTTCTGCTTTCAGTCTATGGATAGGTAGTTAATGGTGCCAGTTGCTGTTAGCACAGACACAGACTATTGTCATCTAAGCACAAAGCTGCTGTCTCCTGTTCTGTCACTGTGAGCTTTCCTAACCATCAGCAATTCATAGGGGAACATTCAGGCAGAATGAAGAGCTGTTCACAGGCCTCTGTTCTGTGCCTGAAACAGAATTCCCTGCAGGAATTATGTTCTCAAATGAAAACCAAATAAATATGACACAGCACAGAGTTCTTCTTCAGATTGTCCTGTCACGTCATTGCACAAAAACTGTTTTCTGAGTGGTAGCTTAGAAAATTTGCGTTGTATTGAGAAAAGCTTCAGCTGACATCCTATCTGTAGAGCAAGCTTTCACTGGTACAGCCAGATACCACGAGCTTACAACACACACCTCAGTGCAACTGCGTATGTTAACCTTGAGATTGTAAACAGATCAATGGGTGCTAAATAAATGCAAATACTGCAGTTCTGGGAGATCACAGTTTTTCCACGAGTGCTCAAATTTAGGCTCATTTAGAACACGCAAAGTGAAAGCAATATGGGATAAGAGAACAACTGTGCAAATTCCAGCATTATCCAATCCCAATCCAAAACTTAGTTGCATTAGTTTTAAAACAGATGCACTCTAAAATGAGCAGATAATAATACTAAAACTATTGTTATCACTTTTACTCAGGTTTGGCTTAAAACATGAAATATTTATTCCCAATCAGTTATTCTCAGTTCATGTTAATTTGGCAATAATGAATGGAAGTTGTGGGGAATATTATCTCCTTATATGAAATGCAGCTAATGCATAGTTTAAATATTAATAAGCTTATTCTTTATAAGGATAACCGCAATGCTTAATATAGATTAGTCAAGCATACAGATGCTTTTCTTAAAATTGACGTGCTTCAAATCAATAGGGTTACAGGTTAACTATAAAACACTGTTTTCTGTGCTTAGCCTTCCTCGCTCAACACCATGAAATACATAAATTGTACACAGGATCGTATTCCCTCTGACATATGTCTGTGCAATTTGGTTCTGAAACTCTTTCAGAAACTAATACTGTATGAAAAGCAATTGGCTTTTCTTGTCAATTTTCCTGGTCTAAAACTGACAAAAATGCTGTAATGAATTAGAGCAGTGTATAATCAAAAATAGACATTTATGCAAAGTACTATAAAAACTGAATTATGACTGGAATTATACTTGGAAAGGTCTGTTTAGAGGTCCCATCTGTGAACACAGAAAATTATAACAGAGAAAATGTTGATGGTGCTATAATTTGTGAATACCTATAATGACATTAGCTGTTGCTGGACAAATAAAACTACCAAGCCATACAACTGCTGTACAGTTCTTTTATTAATTATTTCTCCTCAGATCCTAAGAATTGTAACATACAGATTCTCACTCATGAGATTTTATGCAGTGTATCCCTGCATGTCTCTGACTCCTGAGGTTTTCCCAATTCCCCTGGGAATCATCTCTCCGTTATTCATACATATGTACATACATACCCTACTTATTTTGTATTTAGGTCACATCAGCTAATGCACACACAGCAGCACCAAACAGGTCACCATATGTCCAAAAATTCCACATATATTTGTTATGTATGTGCATTCTGAAATACGTTCAATTTACTACAGTGAGCATACATTTGTTCAGAAAAATGGTAACCACAATTAGAAATTTGGCAATATATCAGCTACACAGTAAACTCAGTCTTCTGGAGGAACATCAGGGTTACTGCATGAGTGCTGCATAGTGCACATACACATACAACTTCCCCACAAATGTCAGGCAAATATGATAGCCTTGTGTTTTCTGAAGATTTTACTTTTTTGGCAGACAGCCAGGCTGAAAAGATTCTGCTGGAGCCCTATAATCCATATTTGGTAATATCTCACTTCCTAGCAAGCATATATAAAACTATGTGAGAGAAGAAACAAGGTTCTAATTCTCCCCCCTTTGACAAGAGCCCAGAGGAAAGAAAACCAACAGTATTCTCTGCCAGTGTGGCTTGCTACAGAAAGCTGGAAATGGCTGTGACCATGATTCCTGCCCTTCAGGCCCTGGCACATTTGCCCACAGCCTGGCTCATTTGCTCAGGACAGGCATTGAGCTGGGACTTGGAACAGAAACAAAGTGTGACCAGTGAAGTTCTGTTGACTTTTTTTTTAACAAGTGTTTGCTTTGAGCAAGTATAGCTAAAATAAATAGACCATAATAGGAAGAGAGTAATTAGGCATATTTCAGTAGCCAACTTGACTCCCATAATACTTTGCTACAGACAATATTACATACTTCACTTTCGTTAGTGATACTGCAGTGTATCACAGTATCCTGTTTTTTAACCTGAAATGAACCAGAATGCAATGTGTGGCAAAAAGACCAATGAAAATTAAGTAAGAACAAATTACATACTGTGGTATGAAGAGCAGCAGTACAATTAAAATTTGGAGAGCAATAGTCCAGCAAAAGTGGCATTCTTTTAATATTCCAAATATCAGGTAGTGAGATCAGTACCTTGTAAGCAAAACTGAAGCATGTAAAAAACCTGTCACATTTCAAGACAAATCACCTATGCAAGTGCAGCATCTTTTATGGTAAACAACACAGTCATATAAGGCTGAGTGAACTCGAAGACAAAACAGCTGGAAAAAGTTCACTGCAAAATACATCTACAGCTCATTTGTGAGCTACTTAGATGAGATTGCATCTCTTCCTCAGGGAAATCTGGGGAGAGAATCTATGTCTGTGATCCAGGTCTTTTTGAAATCCAGACAGATGTTGCACACAGAATAAACTCAGCTTGCTTTCTTACAGGTGTCTTTTGTACGCAGCTGTTAATTTCCTTGATAGCTTTTGTGCTTTCATTGTATTTCCCTATACTTGGCATGGTGGGCAACACCACAACAAACAGAAACATCTTCACATGTACCAAAATATAGAGCTCACAGTTCACTTAACAGAACTTTTTAGACACTAGCATGGAATACTTCCAGGCCACACTCCCTTTACAGCTATTAGAGAGGGGTTTGAGACAGGAAATTACTTATTAACAGCATTTTAATGTAGACTGCCTTGTTTAGCAAAGCAAATTTGGTCTGGGAAGAAACCTTTCCCCATCAGCTCTTAAAATGATTCAGGTAATATTCTTCCTGATCAAAAGACTAACCAATTTCCTCCTGACCACATCCTTCTCTGCTCTGACAGTGAATGCCATGAAATAAAAGCCTGTAGGCACATGCTGGAGTAAAAATATTTTTAGATTTTTAATCCCCTGGCTGGATACAGCCATATTAAATATAGATTACTTTTTATGACTAGAGATAAAATGGAATGAAAATAGGAAAATTGTCACTGAATAAAAAAGAAGTGTGGCAATGAAGGTATATGATATACTATAGATAATACAGTATAGAAAAAGCTAATGTATATATTCATCATATGAGGCAGAACAATGAAGATAGTATTTCTGATGTATATAATTTAATATTAATAATTTATAAATCTATTCTTACTCCAGTTCCATGACTGAACCATTCTTGAATTTAAAGGGTCTTATTTTAAAATGTTCTCTATACAAAATGAGATTCAAGCCCTGCAACCTCCATTTACACAGTCATGTCTTGGGACACAGAGAAAATATAATTATTTTCCATTTTAAAAAATTCTAAAACTCAGTGATATTTGTACTTAATACACAAAACTTCATCTCCCTTGGCTAGTCTTGCAAAACAAAACAGTTCCATTGTGATGAAGGATTCCAAATACAACTTAGTATTATAAATAGTATGATGAGCTGATCTTTCAACTAGGTTTTCACTGTACTGGTACAGTCAACAAGTTGGAGTTTTCCTGCTATAAATATGTTGGATTTCCATTGAGGTTTCAGGATATCTTCTTTTGTTATGGACAACATTTATATTTTCTAGAAATACATCTGCCTTTAATACAGAAGTACAAATCAAGCAAACCAGTCAATCCTCTCTGTGCAGTTGACCACCCAAATGCCAAGAGTTCAGTGGGATAAACTGTGTAGCTGCAGTGAGCAGTGAAGCTGCTGGGAAGGACTACTGTGAAAATTGTTTGACTACTCACTGAACAGTTTAGCAATAGAGAGAGAGAAAAAACATTAAATACTATGTTTTAAAATATTACCCCCAATTTATCCAATTTATTGCAAGATTCACATAGCCAATCTTTTCTGTCTGGAGCAGAGTGCATATATGGGGAAAATGAAGGTGTTCCAAAGAATGGCTCATAACATTCATATTACCTTCAATGGAAGTAGCAAGACTTTCCTGTGAAAATGCTCCTTTGACTATTCCAGAATCCAGATATACTGAGTTAATCCGAAAGGTTCTTTTCATTTCTAAAGTAAAATTCTTTTCTTGGTACATCTTAATGGCATATATTAAAACCCAAAAGCAAAGAAAAAGGAAAATAATAAACTCCCTACACTTTGTGCACATTTTTCTACTCTGGTTACATAAATCAGTTATTTTTAACAGGAAAAACAGAACTAACACCTTCACTTCCAACACAGGAGGAATATCAATGTACCTAACTAGACAGCCAGTGAGGTGGTAAAAATCTTGCATTTAAAAAAAATTCTTTGATTTATTTTTCCCCCAAAATAGAATAATTTTGTGTGTGATTTGGTCTGGTTTGTTTTTTTGTTGTGTTTTGGTTTGGCTTTTTTTTTTTTCCCCAGAACTAGCTTTTTTCCCAAAATGGCATGGCAGACATCTGAAACACTAATCAACTGAAGGACTGGAAAAGTCCTTAGTGGACACAGCCCTGGCTAAAGTTTTCACAGAATAAACACTGCCACTTAGCAGTGACTGCGTTTAAGGGCTCTGTTCCAAAAATAATGCAGAACTCCAGTTTTGCCTATTGCATAGAAGGAAAAACATTGGGGTTCAACATCTTCTGATGGAAAAGAGTTATTTGGGTTGAAACTCCAAATTAAAGTGTAATGTTCATTTTCGTGAAGTAAGAATCATTAAATAACACTGAAACATCTATTATTGCACAGTGTTTAAACATTTTGAACTCATAGTTCTATTTCTGGATACTTCTTTGGCCCTGTTTGAAATTTTGAAATTGTTCACAGCTCAAAGAGGAAACTGAAGGCAGCCTTTAAATAATTGTCTCTGCAGATGAAAGATAACTAAATTTTGAAGATCTAAGGAATCAAGAAGAGCACAGTAGCACACAAAGCCAGCTTGATTACAGAGGGTCAGACTAGCCTATGTTTCATCAAGTGTTATACATTCTATTTTAAAAAAACCTTTAAACCTGTGGAAACTTTCAATACATTACAGTATGTAGAATTGAGAGCATAATCATTCATCTCTGCTGCCTTTGCAGAATTCCTCTCTCAAAATGTCTTCTATAAAGACTTCATATTAGCTAAACCATCATGTTCACAGAATTCTCCTCTTTTCATCACTCTTTCTAAGAAACAGGTGTCAGGACACAAAAATTACCTCTGTTTCCAATAGTCCCTGCCCAGTTCTAAGCTCATGATCCATTTTCCAACTTCTGTTATTTTATTTCTTCGGCTATTGGAAGATCATCTTCTACCAATGTGTGTCTGAAGGGAGGGTCATTTGAAAACCTCACCAGTTATGAGAGACATAATTGTGCTCAGATTGGACACTGGTGTAAACCAGCAGGAGTCAGTAGATGGGCACTGGCTCACTCCAGAGCTGAATTTGGTACTTTGTGTTTACATTAATTGTTTCACCATTTGAAACAAATGTTTATTTAAAGCTGATTGAGGTAAGAGTTGACACAGTGTGCCATTTATATCATCAGTGCCTTTGCCACTTCATCTCAGCAGGTTTTACTTTGAAGAAGCAAAAATAGCCTCATCAGACACTGTAAGAAAATCTTAACGTTCTGGTTAATCAGCAGCAGTCTGTGAAGAAAACAGCAAAGTAATGAAATCTCCACTTCTGAATAATTGTACTTGGGAAGAAATGAGATTCCAGCATAAATTAACTCTGAGCATCCAGCTCAGTTTTCAGCTAGAATCAATCAGTCAAGTACTAAAACTAAATTCACAGCTCTTTGCAGCATACTCTTTTTGGCAGGATGCAGAAAGATTAAAAAATAAAATAAAATTAAGGCACTAAATTATTTTTTCCTACACAGGAGATCCATTATTTGTACAATAGAAATCAGTTACTGGTGTAGAGAATTTTAATAACCTTATGTCCTCAATGTTCCAAATCCAAGTGATGGATACATTGGAAGGCACATTGAGGTATATTCCTCAGAATTCTAACTAAATGTGATTTACTACTGGGGAAATGTTAGCAACTCTATCTTAACACCCCACCCCTCAATCTTCTGTTGTTTTACATCACGTGAAAACTTTGCACAAAGTTCATGAAAAACTCAACTATAAATTTTGAAGATGAGTCCACATTAACCATGCACCTCAGACTGAATTTATCATTTCAACTACTTTAAAAAAGTATAATGAAAAGAAAGCAGCTAAAGGGCTATTTAAGATATACTACTATGCTTGGGGCCTTCACCACCTTGAGGTGGCAGGGAAGGGAAGGAGACAGCAAACATTTTACCCATAAAAGCATCTTGTACAGTGTCAAGTACCCAGTCACAGAAAATGAGAATCACATAAATAGAATGTAAGAGGAACATGTAAAAATGACGTCCTAGGTTAGAATTGGGCTGTTATGGGTGAGCCAAATATAGCTCTAAGATCATTCCACCTTAGCTAATCAGAATTTACAACTCACTCAAATTTAAGTCTCTGAAGTGCCTGAAAACATATTTTTGTAATTTTATTCCATCACTGCACACATCTGTCTCAAAGAAAAAGTGTCCTTAAGTCCATGAATATGCTACTCATTCCATTCCCTTGGGTACTTGACCAGTCTTCCAGAGCCCAGTGAAATTTAAAAGCCATTTAAAAAAAGAGCAGAAATTCTAGACCAATTAGAGAGCTGATAAAGGACAAAAGTTCTGTGGAAAAATATCTTTCTTGTGACTGGAATTAGCTATAAAATATCTCCATTATTCTGCTGTGCTTCAAGGCAAATGTCTAAACCTTTAACATCCCTCAAAAATTTTAGCAATTTAACACCCGGAATTCTGAGAAACCTTTCTGAGGAGGAAAAAAGTAACTCTTTGTTTACTAAGAAACCCATCACTAATTTAAACTGCATTTGTGTAATCCCTAGAACCTAGCATTCTGATCAATTAAGGCACTGCTCACTGCATAGTAATCTCTGCATCTCAAACAATTCACCTCCTCACCAATTACCAAATTACTGAACTAATCCTCATTTGCTTTACAACAGTAAAACAAAGACCTCTATAAAACTGTGTGCAATGCTGTAGAATTGGCAATCCTTACTCCAGTCTCTTCTGCACTGAGTGAATTTTGTTAACTTGTGGTGGTGGGAAAATTATCTATATTTCTTCTATCATTTACTGTAAGAAGAAAACATGCACAATCTTTTGCTCTCTGATATTTTTTTCAGTTAGAGATTGTTTAAATTCTAAAAGATATTTTAGACTGTATTTCAGCAAATTACTGAGCTAATGTTACAGGAAATCCTTCATTTGCTCTTTTTCCTTTACCTGCACAAAGAACATGCCCTGCTGATGGCCAAGGTGGGCCATAGAGACAAGAGGAACCATAGGATGCTTAGTTTAACTGTGCATCATCCAGACAGAGACAAAACACGCAAATACCCAATACTAGATGAGATATATCCTTCACTGTAAGAAAAAGAAACTTCTAGGACTGCTTCCTGAGCTTCCAGTTACTGACACAAACATGGACACTGATCACAGAAAACTAAAGGTGCCCTTCCAGGGAATGTTGCATATCACGTTCCAGCCAAGCTCTCTATAGTGCCTCTGGAAGACAGAAGGCAGACATTTTGCTGTTCTAGAAGTATACAAATAAATACTTGCACTTGGTTCTGCTAACACCACCTTCATTATCTTCTACAGGTGCAGCAGCCTCTGCAGGGGGAGACTTGAGCTTTGATAACAGCTCTTCTGGTTATTACAAAGGCAAAGCACAGGACCTAGAACAAAACTGCATCTTCACAAGACATTCTAACACCTTCAACTGAAAGGGAAATAATTAATTAACCTGGGACCAAATCTGAAAATATCACATCAAAGAAACAGACCTGAGAGTTAAGAGTACATTAAACAGTTGTGTTTTCTGGAAAGATAACTGGAATGACTGTCAATAAATAAGCATCTTCTTGAGACTTCTGAGAAATAACCCAGTTGGAAGCTCATCAATAAATGAATACTGCTGGAAAGACAGAACACAGGGCACATAAACCTAAATATGATGGTTTTGCATAATTGCAACAATAGTCATATATACAGCCTTTCCTCTGCTTATCTCAGTATTGAAAGTCCTGCTGCAACTGTTCCTAAACCACATAAACTTAGAAATTGACCAAGTATCAACTGAGAGCTTAATGTTGTAAAACAGAGTGTAGTTGCCTTATTTCTCATCACTCTCTGAAGGATGATGATTCCTCTTTCCCCTTGCTTCAGAAGCTGAAAGCTCTCTGTTCATTTGTTATGATATCCCAGGAGATCAAGAGAGACAGAAATTACACTGTCATGACCACAGCTCTCAGCATTTGCTTTCTGACTACAGCATCTCAGATTTCAGTTTTGTTTTTAATGCTCACTAGTGACCCACATCAATGCAGTTTGAAGACAACATTATTATGTAAAAGTCACTACAGAGTCCAAATTAAAGATCTCATAATTGATCTGAATGATGGGTCTACCCACAGCAGCAGGCTTGAATTGCAAGGCTTGCTTCTCCTTAAACTAATGGCAGACTCCTCTACGGTCTCAGTTTCACTCTTTATTGCTTATTTTAGAAGATCAAAATACAGTGGTTAGTAAAGATGATTTGGACCACATTCATCTCTGAAATTATTCCTGCAACTTGTTAAAGTAAAAGTAAGCATTTTTGCTTTAAAAAATCACAGGGGAACTAGTGTTTTTACTATGAGAAGAGCTAATTATTAGTATACAGACAGGCAGTAAATTTAGAAACAGAAAAATAAAGCTTAAGCAACAGCATGAAATGAAAGATTTAAAACACTGTCTAGGTAGCTGCTGGCTGCGCAGATGCCACAAACAAAAAACACCAACTGGCTTAAACTAGTGGTTGCCCATTTTATGGTCACTAGATTTTAATTTCCATGGTTTGGGAAAACTTTTAAACTTGTTTCTTCATGACAAAACTCAACATAACTGCAAAGATGAAAAAAATTATCATGAGCATAGGAAAAGTAAGGCAGTAATGCATACTGCAATAAAATTCTAATGTAGAAATGTGTTCCTCAGTAGTAGTTAACCACAGGTCACTTTGTTTCAAGCCAAATTTTGGGTGCAACTCAGCCACTGCAATTGCTACTCAAACTCTATCCAACATCATTGTTAAAGTGATTTTACAAGCAGGAATTATTCAATGTCATAACCGAAGCAGAACTTTGGCCCTTGTACTTTAATCAGTAATGGACCACATATCACAAGAAGAAAGATGTTGGTGTATTGCAGCTGCTATGAGAACTAGCAAAATCCTAAGAATGAGCAAGGTTGGCAAACTGTAGCAGCCAGCCGTGATGCTGCCACAGCAGACAAGAACATAAACTTCTTGCTGAAATACTTGGCATTATCAAAAAATATATAAAAATCTATTCCACCTGAACAGACCAGCTCGTGAAGAAATTGTCCCCCTAGCAAGGTTATCCATGACGCTTGATTGATTTCTGACATCCTCTAGGATTTAAAGAGCATTATAGCTACATAAACCAACACAGTATAATCCTAAAACATAGCATCTATCCCAGTTATTTCAAGCTAGAGATGTTTTAGGGATTCTGAAGGAGAATTCCATGGTAATGCAGCTCAACAGCTGTCAGTATCCAGCCAGTCAAACAGACCAAGCACCAGGACCAGAGGAAACCCCCTCTCATGGTGAGTTGAACAGAACAGAAATGCATAATCCCTGACCTGACATGGAAATGCACCCTCAAATTGAGTTACCCATGGGCTGCTGCATTCCCGCTCTCTCACTTTTGTAAGGTGTCCCTTCCACCAGCACAGACATGTAGATTCAATAGATCTGGGAGTGGAAAACTACATTTTCACCAAAGACCGATTTCCTGAAAAGCACAATCACAGCACCACATATGCACCAGTGTCAGACCAGCAGCAGGTTGCAAATTTCTGATCACAGATGGCTGGGCTTGGCTTCAGTCTCCCAGGAACTATAGCCTAAGTTCTTACTGGTTTGTGTATTTTATAGTCCACTTGTACGTCAGTAAAACTAAAATCCATTTCTATGTAATGCTCTCCATGGTTTTAAAATGTATTAGTGTATTCCAGAGATTCTCTGGCAGGAGATCAGTGATCCTGCTAGAGGGGGAAAAAAGAGAAATCTTTTAAAAGGTCATGTTTACAACGTTTGAAATGATATGCTACCGATTTGCTAAGTGGACAGACTAGGCAAAGTGCTACTATGAAACACAATTGAGCTCTCTTTGGCTACTGAATACTTTGGAACAGTCTACAAAAATCCTTTACCATTAACCTCAACAAAACTGTTACTGCAGTTCATTTAATCAGAATTCTTGCTAGCACAGGTTCTTGTCTACACATACTTATATGCCAAGAAATCACTTACTACTGAGTCATTACAAAACTTCTTCTGGAAATTACTCTCACCGACAAAACCAAACAAAAGCCAAAACTCAGTTCTGTATTGTTTAGTGTCCTCTCAGAAAGAGCCAGCACATAAAGATTAAAACATTGCATGTGAATGATGAAAGTAAGAATTTAATTTATGCCTTATTTTCAGCCTCTTGTTAAACAAGTCTTTCATCTGTTTGTCAAGGAAGATTTCATCCTTAGGTCTGTTCTTTGCTACTATATGTAATCCTCATGTCAGATACTATATGGAATACACATTTGTCTTCCACCTATAAATTAATCAAGCTAAAAAATTGCAACTGTTTTTCATTCTTACATGCAGACAGTGTGAGTTATAGTTGGTAAAACCAATGAAATTAAAATATTCTTGTTATCATCTGTGTTTTTTCTATTTTCCATAATGGCAGAGATAAGAATTAGTCCAAATGATGTAAAGAAAGTGATTTTAATCTCATCCAAACCCATACCAACTATGCCTAATACATTTATTTACAGAATTCAGAATTGAAAAAAGAAATAAGATGAAGAATAGTGACTTTCCACTGGACTTTTCTCTTTCCTTATATTATCTTAATCTATTCAGGGTGTCCGAAGTCGTAGCAACTTTTATTTTACATTTTTTAGTACTTAAATACTGTTTAACTGATATTTTATACACAGAGGATTAAGTTATCTACTTGAGCAAAGACTTCAAAATTAGTGCTTTCTGATGATATTTTTACTCTACTGAGCAAGAAGCTAGAAAGACAAAAATTGTTATATTAGCTTGGTTATGCCTATGATTAGCTCAGTCTTGTCTCCAGTGCTGGCCAATATCAGACACTGATTGCAAAAGTATAACAATTTGGAATCCACTTTGTAGGCAAACCAGGGAGTTATTTTGTTAGGCTCTGGGCTTGTTGTAGAGGTGAAAGCCCTCTAATAATGCTTAAAACCCCACAACATTAATGCAGTAAAAATCATACTAAAGTGTACAAAAAGGCAAAATTCTGTTCTGTAGTTAAAACTAGAAAAACTTAAAATCCGCACCTTCGATGTCAGCTTAGAAGTGACTCTCTTCCAGAGGGCACTAAAGTCCATTTCTCAACTATGTAGCAATTCTGCTTCTAGATGCTGGGAGCAATATTCTACAGATCACAAGATGGCCTGGGACCCTACTGAAGGGAGAAGGTAAAATGCTCTATTGGATTTGTGGTGGAAGAGAACTCCATGGCAGACTTAACAGGCCCTGCAGAACCCAGTCTGAATGAGCACAGAAAGGTCACAGATGCAAAATAACAAAGGAAGGTTTCAGAGAAGTGTTCATAGGAAGTACAATGAAAAGGAAGTCCTTTTGAAACTGAAAAGTGAGGATGTAAAACAGAGTCTGAGGTTCTGGGCATGATTTTGATCCTCTTAGGGCTATAATCATTGTGATACAACAGCACCCAGTTCTCAGTTCCATCTTATGTGAAAGATATCTACATTATTGTCTCAGTGAAGTCAACACTAGGAGCTTAAATAACAAACTTTTAAAAGAACTGCTCTAAGTGCTAATTTCTGTGAAGACTTCAGACCTCAGGCCTCTTTTTCCATGATGCTTATAGATTATTCCCAGTTCCTGCATATGAATTTCCCAAACCTAAGACCTCGTTTTAAGACGGTGGAGAAACTCAATATTACAGTTTTCTACTTTCACTGATAGTAAGAGCTAGGCTAGATTTCCCATTACATTGTATAAACTACATTTGGATACATTTACCATGCTCTGTAACTCAGTCTTTCAGCTTGATAAAACAGGCAGAAGACCCCAGGACTGAAGAAATGTATTAGTTTTTTATACCAAGTGAATTCAGAGTGCATATGAGCAAAGGGAGGGTGAACATCAAGGTGAACATCTTAATAATTTGTGATGGTTTCTGGTTCTACAAATAATATAACCGCTTATGTATTTGAAATTAGGTGTTTCTTGTGAATTTTTGTAGCAGCTGGTAAGATCCCTGCTGCAGGTCACGCATGACAATACAAGAAGAGTAAACAAAACCAGGCATAGCTTGTCCCAGTGAAAGGAGATGGGAACATTCTGCACAGAGATTGCATTTTTATTTGATTAAAACTTCAGCACTGCTCATGGCATTAAACCATTTAATTAATTTACTGGAAGATTAGTTTCAATGCTATGCCTTTTAATAGAAACTTAACCTGCAAGCCAGAATTTCTGAAGTGAGCAAGACAATCAGCATACTTCAAATACCAAAGTAACTCTTATTTAGCAAAGTATATACATAATTCTAAAACAATCCCATAAAGATCTATTGACAGCAGGAACACTCTGTATTAGTCAGGGTAAAAAGAGGAGTTGCTATCAAAAGTGAAGCTGGCAGAGTATTGTTTTTCCTATTCATCAGTGCTCTGACATGAAAAACAAATCCGTTGCAGATCACAAGGAAATCAAGGCTTTGTATGTGTTCATGGAAGTATAAGAGGGAACTCTTGTCTCAGGTATTCACTGTTAAATTCAGATCCAAATCCTTGGCTTAGTTAATTCAAACCTGCTGCTAACATCCAAGTTACTGCCCATCTATCCAGACAGTAGGTTTGCCTCTGCACTTCCTTGTTGATGGGATTTCATACCTGAACAGATCAACAAAGAAAGAAATACTAAGAGCTGCCCCCTGAAAGCAAACCATTTAGAGATGAGAGCAAACCATTTAGAGATGGAGAGATTTTTTGCATTGAAATCAAATGCAAACTAGCAAGTTCAGGAAAGAGATTATATTTCTGAATGTGCTGTTGACAATGGCTGTTATTAATTTTTGGCTCACAGGTAGTAATTTTCAAGAAATAATGAGAATTTGTTGTGTTCCAGCACAGCTTCTGCACACAGAAGCTGTGAAAATACAATGTTGTCAAGATTCACACAGTAAGAAAGAATGAAAAGAAGGATATTTGACAGAAAGATATTTGTCCTCCAATTTGCAGGACAAGCTATGTGTCTCCTTCACATTCCCTTTGTTAATAAATACAAGTAAAAGGACTTGACAACTGAACAGGGCTCCTTTACATATGTGAAGAGCATATGAAAACACATATGATTTTTAAATTTTCTGTCTGAAAAAATGTACCAAATATCAAGTCCTTGTTCTTGCTAGTTCATTCTTAAATACATTCTATACCCAATTATTTTAAAAGAGAGTGAAAGAAAAAAAGAAAACCACCACCAAACTTTAATGCTGTTCACTACCTGTGACTAAGAAGTATTTCTAGAGGACTTCAAGTGTATTTCAACACTTTTCATTTAAGTCTCCTGACTGAAAATTAAATTCCTCTTGGGCCTCTTATATTAGTCTTAGCAGATGATGCCTAATGACAAGATTCTGGTGTTTTAATAACAACAAAAAGAATAGCTATCTTATTTTATGACCTATGATTGGTTCTGCACATCTTCTATATTACTGTTAGATTAAATGGTAAGTAAATATATTTCTTGGCAAATTTTTATATCAAGTGACAGTGGATTGTGCATAAATAAATCCAACAAATGTTAACCAATTAAGCAAATAGTGTTCCAGTGCCACATCATACAGCTTTTGGTAATGGTGATTATTATCATGAACAGTTAAAAAAACAAATCCATTTTACCAGATTCAGAAAATAGAGAAATGGTTAAGGTTGTATTCAGTGTCCCAGCTGACTTACAAGAACTACTGTCACTTTCTTGGATGGTAGCTTACCTCAGAAGAACACAGCTCATACCAGAAGGAAGAGAGGATCAGGTACAAAGAAATGTTTGGGGTTTTTTTTAATGAGGAAATAAAAGTGGAAATGAGAATTGATATCATGTTAAGCTAGTTTAGGTTTGAAATGAAAGTCAGGTAATTCAAAGTTATGATTCTCATAATTAGAAATTGCATTTCCCCTCCCCTGCCATGACTCTGCAAAGCACCTGCTCACAGGAGCTTCACAGCAAACAGGTGAGAGTCTTCTGCTCCAGAACCCACCTGTGAACTCCTAAACCAGAAGATAATGTTATGTCTTTTATTTGCTGAGCTTTGCTGGGATGCAGAGGAGACTGAAATGTACTGTTCCAGTAAGAGCTGATACAACTTAATCCAGTTGGAACATTTACCCCACCGCAACCTTTTGTTTAGATGAGCTCTTGAGGGCCCAGACTTCTCTCCTGGGTAAGTGAGTACTGAGCACAAATGTGAAGTAATGGTCTAGAGCAAAGCCTGTGGCTGTGTCTGGGCTTTGTGCAAAGGTCTGTTTGTAAAATGGAAAGGTTTCATGGTGCCAGTCTTGGCTCTGGACTTCTGCTTTGTTCAGCCCCTGAGGAAGTGACCTGGAAAAATGAACTTGCAAGATGTGGGAAATAAAATTTCAAAGATGCAAAGCACATAGCATTAACAAAAGCAGAACTGCCAGGTGGTAAATAAGCTTAATGAAGAGATCCCACATATGTTGACAAAAATCTTCTGGACACAATGTACAAGAATAAACAATGAATATCCCAACAATCGGCCCGCTAATACTGAGCCTGCTCTCATGAAGAACAAACTTTTAAAGTAAACTCTACACTAAAAGTTTTAAAGCTCTGTTATATGAGCTAATGCTTTTTTCAGTTCTCATTCCCTCTCCCAGGAGAAATTATCTTCATACTGTGTTCAACAAATATGCATAAGCATGATCAAAAGAGTATCTATTATTTATTTCTGCGTAAGTTGCAGAATTCCCTTGCTTACTTGGGCACTCTAAGCATTTGAAAATGAAAGATATTTCACTCATCTGCCAAAATAGGTGACAGAACCTTTGACACCAATGATCTAGGGGGATGCACAACATATATTAGGCAGGCCTGTTGCAATAAATTGACAAATTGCTTTTACAAAACTGCTCAGCCCCAAATGATTTACAGTAATTAGCATAAGAGGTTCTTAGCACCTCATCAACATGAGGAAATTCAACACTTTGGATGTCACTGCCCATGGCAGGGGGGTTGGACTAGATGACCTTTAAATATCCCTTTCAACCCAAACTATTCTATGAGTAAACAATTTTTCTAAAATTGAACTATTGTATATTAAATGTCTACATTTTAAGCATATAACTTGACTATTGGAAAGCTTGCTTTTAGCAGGAAATATTCCAATAGCAATGATGATTAAATGGCTTAAAATTTCTGGCACTTCTGCCATCATATCCCTTGAACTGTTAACTTGCACTTTTCCAGAGCATGTCTTTATTGAAACCATTAGCTTTCCATAAAGAAGGATGGGGCAAAATTTTCCTTGGAGGAAATTGTGCCCCATTCCCCTTTCCCCTCACCCCCTTTAGCCCCTCAATTCAATTCTTGATTCCAATTTCAGTGAACATACAATTTTTAAAATGAAAGAATCATTGAGAAGGAGAAATGAAGAGTTATTTAAATGGCTTTAAACAAAACCACATTTCTGTTCATTCTCAATTTCACATCTAAATGGCTTGTGGCAAATGCTCAGCATAGATAAAAGTTCATAATCCTTTTAATAACAATTTGCCTGCTGTTTAAATCCATTTTATTTTTTGGTTAACTGAAGATATTTTGGAAAGTATCATAAAATCATAAGAAAACAATTACATTGTTTTGTTGGCATAATCCATTTTTTATGTCACAGAGTGTGAAACTGCTAAAATGTTAAAACTGGAAATTCAAGGACAAAGCCACACAGGAAAAGAACTCTGAGAAATAAATTAGGGTGTTAAGTGTCGTCTTCATATTCTTTTAGTTAGCATTGGAGAAAAGAAGTATTTAGCACAGAAATCCAGTCTGAAGCAAGTCTTCAGCCTTCAGTTAGCATCCAACCTGAGCAGTGTTCTGAGGGTGAGATGATCTTGCACCTATTGTACAGTTTGAAGTACTTCTGCACCTACCACAGTGAGCAGTTTCAAAAAATGCACTCAAGTGCCTGCAGGAGATAAGAGCAAGGAGCTTGGCAGTCTATCAGTTGAAAAACAAATCTGTCTGATAGTAGGAACCAAAAATGTTTCACTGGAGGAGAATACTATGTCATATCAGAAAAAAATGAAAAAACTCTCTCAAATTCTGAGTCAGCAAGTCACTGAGATTTCTACCAAATTCACGTGTTCAGGTTCACTTTCCTTCCTGATTCACTTGTTGCATTGTCCTTAGAGAAATTAAGGATTTAAATAATCAGTAAGTTTTTAAAACCAACTACCTCGTGGGAATATCTTTAATCAAAAAAATCATAGAACATGTAGCTCTAAACACTAAAATATTTCCTTCAAATCCAGAAAGAATCACACAATAGAGCCAACTAGAAAGATCAGCCCAAGTAGCTACAAATGTCTTCAAATGCTTGCTTGTGGATTTTTTTGCTTTGGTTTGGGATTTTGTTTTTCCACCAAGAAAATTAGAAGGAAATAGAGAAGCTGTTCAAATCTAGACTTTGTTCTGATCTTTTTGATTTGTTTTATTACACAATGTGTTCACTTTGTTTCATCTCTCTAATATTTTTTTCTCAGAGGCTTCTGTTTTAGCAGACATTGAATTTGTTGCATAAAGCTCATTAAAATTTTTCCTAACTATTTATTACAGTATTTTTTTCACCAGATAGGCATTATATGCCTTCAGTATGGACTAATAGTTAATGAATCTTGTTTTAATCAGCTTAATTCTTTCCCTCCTCCCTGTACTACTTAATGATCTATATTCAGATCAAATATTCCTGAAATAATCTGTTATTCAATGTTAATCTGAGAATCAAAGTCAATTTTTTTACTAGAACCTAATAAGGCAAACTGTTTATGGCAATTATTCAATATTAAACTAATTTGAATTACAAAGCATTCTGAAATTTCCCAACTTGGATGTCCAAATGTAGGCAGCTTGATCTATGCTTAGGAATCTAAATTAATGGTCTGGCTTTTCAAATATGCGAAGCAATTTTTTTTTCTCTAATAAGACTTAACTAGTTAAATCTAGCCCAAACTTAGTATTTTTGAAGGATTATGAAAGGGGCAAATACTTGGTTTTCATTTCAGAAATAGCTTGCAAAATGAATAATGATATTTTAATGTTTTTATACTAAAAAGTACCATGATAAGTGGCTTTCTACTCCAACATAAATAAAACATTAAACAAAACAGTAAAACCATCCATAACATCAATGGAGATGTCTTCTAAAAACCAAAACATCCAATTCAAATGAATAATGAAAGGATTCAGCACAGTTTTTACGCTTACAGTATTTACTTATAGATCATCTAATTTCCTCCTAAGGCTAATGTGGAAACTGGAAGCTGCTACCATACACAATCAATAATCCTCTTAGAAGCTTAGTGTGAGATACAGGAGACATTGCCAAAAGTAGTCAGCCAGAAATTAAATTCATTTCAGTTTTGTTGCTGTTGCTGTTGTTTTAAGGAGAAAGCAACTCAAACATTGCCCAGCATCTCTCATTTTGCTTACTGACTTTTCCTTGCAAAGGATGATGTTCAAATCTTCTAAAGCTTTGTCTGACTGGCTGGACCTTATTAACACAATCTGAACCTGGAGAAAAAGCAACAAAACATTTTGTAGTTCATGATTACTGTGAAATGTTGGTTACAACACAGAGGGCAAATTCAGCTTGTCAGTCTATACTGCTATTAAACATGCCTTGGGCACTGAAGAAGGTTGAGTCACTTTGTGGGGGAAGAAATTATCTGGTTGCATTAGAAAGTGGAATTCCAATAAAAGATTACGTCTGATGAAAGGCACACACATTCTTCCTAGGGACAGCAAGAAGCAGAACCAAGCAGACTCAAATGTACAAGATGTTGCACATTTTAACTAATGCTGTTCTCTGACAACATCAAATACCCCAATGCTCTGTGTGGATTGGCCTCTTGCACACTGGGGGAGAGAACCCATTTCAGGCCAACATGAAATAATCCAGTTATGCAAAGCAACTTAACTGAACCTCTGAATTTAACTATAGTGTCCAGCAGTATTTTCCAGTTTGTGTTCTTGAAGTCAAGCTTAGAGAGCTACTCTTCTACAAGTGATTCAGCCTGACTCATTATAATGATAACATTTTCAGAGAATTATTAGAATGGTCCACCATTAAATAGCTGCATCAAGCACTCCCAAGGAATGAAGCATTCAAAAGCATTCAAAAGAATTATCCACTTCCTTTAGAGTCACTTAAATGTCTAAGTTATTAAAATATTCATCCCAAGTGTTGAGTGATAGATCTGTAGGCACATTTAAGTTTTCCCACCACTGGGCCATCCAGAAAAGTAAACATTAAGCATGATTTGGAGAGCTTTCAAGTGAAACATAAGAACAAATTCTTAGATTCACTGAAAAATTATCGCTTTAATGTTATTTTTTCAAGCTTTGAACAAAAGCTCTGCAAACCCCTTGTCTCCACAAGGGAAATTCAGACACTAAGAACTGAAGGGAAATGATCAATACAATGTGAGTTGTAAGGAGAAGGTAGTCTATTATTTTGAAATGTCTGTAATCCTCAAAACTTGGTAATGCTTTGCAAGGGGAGAGAACTGCCAAAAATCAAGTTAGGAGATTGCACATACTACTTGGTATTACTTTCAATTCTGATTAAGTGGCAAGCCCAAAAATCAAGAAAGGACAAGCATTTCAAAAAAATCAACATAAACTAGTAATCACTCAAAGTACAAAGGACTAATCAGAAAAATCCTTAAATTTAGTAACTGAGATATAAGAGTATTTTCTGCACTGTGCTGATTCTGGTTTGCTTCTGTTTTTTAAATCAAGGTTCCTCTTTACTGGGGACCTTTATATGTTATATAACTCCAGTAATGAAGGAATGTGTCTGCATTCCCAAGGATGGGCAGTGAACAAGAAGGAATACAGATGAGTGTACAGCTCCAAACAGAATGATCAAAAATCAGAGACATTTTTATTTGCCCAGAGAAACCGGGTCTGTAGTGTCTATTACATGTCATTAAAACTGTTCACAGGACAAGAGCTTGAGATGCCCTGATGTTTCTGGTTATTAGGACAAGACTAAAAGCAATCATCGTCCTCTATTGCTCACTTGGAAGCTACAATTATCCTGGCCAGTAGGACTTGAAAAAGGATACCCATTCTCCCAGAAATCTGAAGCATAGTCTACTAGTCTGGATAATTACACTGCTTAAATTGCAGATCCAACCCTAATTATTCAATTTGCTGAGCAACAAAAAGATCTGAAGCTGGAAATAAACATTTGGCTCCTGCTTTGCTGTCTTTTGTACATTCTACCTAGGAACATAAGAATGGATTGTGTGCCTTCAACCTAAGCTTATATGTTTTTCTGAGTGACTGTCTAAATTCATTTTTACATTTTCTTTCACTAGGATCTTTCTAGATCTCAAGATATCTGTCAGATGCACTTTAAGACGAGATTTCTTAGACTTCTAATGTAAAAATAAGATAAATACAGGTCAAGAGAGAGAAAAAAAAGAAAAATTTGAGACTGCTTTCCAGTCCTCATGAGGTAAAAACAACTTGCCTACAAACTTCAGAACATCTTGTTCCCTGAAGATATCCAGATATTGGATAAATCATTCACCCTCATTACCTCATAAGAGGCAACAAAACCTCTTATGATTTTGAACTCAGTACATTTTTTTGGCACCAGATATCTGATGATAGCTAACTAAGTTAAGTGTAATATTGCTGTCTTGAATTTGAACTCTGAGAGTTGAAAGAAATACAAAGTGAAAAAAGTACAAGAAAGTTGCTTTAATTATGCTATTTTTAACTCTCAACATTTTCTAAATGCAATCTGCTCTATGCAGTTGATTTGACTACAATTTGTATTAATGAAACGTTTCAACAGCATACTGCTTTGCAACAAAAAGGTTGTAGCTATGAGCAAAACACTGATTAAAATGAAGGTTTTGGTGGTGGTCTGAAGAAAGCTTTGTTGGGTTGCACCCAGTAACTAAGAGGGGGTGTGATGCTTTTTTTCCCCAATACACAGAAATAGAAATAACTTGTCATGGTTAAAAATTATCTCAGATCAAAAGTATTGCATTTATTTTTTCCTGTTAGAGGAAGATAATTCTCACCCATACCCATAAAAAATTCCATCCATAAATTATAGGCAGCCTGAAGCTATAGTACCATAAATACCAAAAGAGAATACTCACTGTCAACTACCAGATGTCTTCATGTCTTAATCTATGGTAACTTGCCTTCTGGTTGTGTGGTCCAACAAGTGAGTTAAAATAAATTTTGTAAGGCTGCAGTAGTGGTTTTGTACACTGCAGGCCTTCGGCTCTTGATGGTAAGCTGAATTTAGGAGTAATTGCTACTCTCTTGTCAAGCAAATCCAAGTAATTTTGAAAGCCAAGGTTTATGGGCATTATTCTCATGGTACTTAGGAAGATGAACGAAATAATTTTATTTTTGAGGATTCAGTGTTTAATTAGCACACTTGTTTTACTAAACGCAGTTGTAGGGACATGAAATGTTTGCCTGCCTTTTGGAAACTGACACTTGAAATGCTACTCTGCTAGAGAAGTTAAACTAAAAGTGCAGCAGGAGATAAAGCAAACTTGCTTTTGGGGGACCATGTCAGTAAAATATTTTTCATTATCAACACAACACTATTAATGAAAAACCTACCTAACTTTACTCTCTAGATCAAGTTTTACCTGCTACTACCTTCAGATACAGTCTAGTCATTATGAGACCCCTTATCCTTCCTTGGTGACAGCAGGACAGTCAACATAATCCATTCTCTTTTCTTTACACAAAGCACAGCTGCCTTATGATGAACAAGACATAGATTTTTTCCTCATATTAAAAATATTCCTGCTTCAAGTTTCTTTCTGTTCATGTAGGCTTCACAGTGAGGGTGTCAGAAGCCACAGCATAAAGTCAGACTGGAAAAATTAATTTCCCACTGTGGATACTAATAAATGGAAGTATGCAATTAAATCATAATCATATCTAAAAAATGTCTCTTCATAGCAGTAAGAGAATAAAATTTGCTGGCAACAATTCCAATTCCTACCCCAGTGCCTTACTGTTCACTATACCTTGCTTTCTCTGCTTTTTTCATTCTCTACTTTGACTCCTTTACCTGACTTGCTTCCCAACAACACAGCTCAATTAGAGATACTGCATTGTGCTCCATTTCATTTCTGTAAACATGACAACTGTTGTCACCTTCTGTGAAGCCCACTTGATCACCTTCTTGGATTCTCCGAATCTCAGAGAACTACAGCAAAAGATTGGACTGTCTAATTAAAGCCTTTTAGCATTATTGTCTGACAGTTCCCTGCCATAATTCTGAAGTCTTGCACATTCACAACTATTTCACACTTTTTTTCCTCCTGGTTTGTTAACTGATGCTCTAAAAGAAACTGCTTTCTCAGTTCAGTCTATTCTGTCTGTGCATTTGACATCTACGCTCAATCAGTGATAAACAAACCATTACAGCTCCATACATAGAATCCTGTGCCTTGGTATCTCTTACTGATAAAACATTGAACCTCCAATGGCAAAATCATGAAAGACTTATGCAAGACACATCAAACCAGTTTGCAGTACTCTCTATGTGAATTGGAAGGTCTAAAAATAATTTCAAAGCCCTATTTAGATAGTGACTATTTAAGGCCTGATCAAGGCTGTATCTATGAATTTTTTAAAACAGTTGTATTTTTTAGCAAATATCTTGAATTTATTCTTTTATATATCCTTTCAATTTTATGAGACTCTAACTGTATATGGCTGTGCCATTTATTTTAGCTATACCATTTGGCACAATCTCAGCTTTTCTATTCTGTTAATAACTTAAGAGAAATATTCTTACTTTATTCTGTCAGTTTATTTCTCTGCAAGGCAAAGAAAATGTTGGCCCTGTATGGTTACAATTTACTGAGGATGAGAAAATGGAGGTAGTGAGGGTGAATCATCACATCTGCTGTACTTTCATTTAATAAGAACAAACCTTCGAAAGCATAATTGGGTAGTCCTTAGACAGAATGATCAGTGATCCTTCAGTATGTCTAATTAAATGTTTACTAAGCCCATCAATAAGAATTTGGATATACAAAACCTTAAAAGAAGATTGTGGTATCTGTTGAAAATAACAGTAATTTTTTTTTGCTTTCCTTCATAAGATAGATGACCTCCTGAGATAAATGCAGGAATTTCATGGAAATTGGGAAGAAATTTAATCTTCTATCTGGGTTTCCCTGAATCTATCTTATGTGTGCAGGAAAATGGGAGTCACTGTCTCCAGGGTAAGCAGATTGGTTGCTGCTGACAACAGCACACTACAGCTGCTGTTAGCAGAAACCAGAATCCATGAATCCAGCTGTACTTGAATGGCTGATGGCTCCTTGTGTAAGATCTCAAAGAACTTTTCATATTTGATTTGATAAAGATATTCCAATTTTATTTCCATCTGGAATCAAGTGTAAGTGTAAAAACCTTAACCTAGTCAGACCTAATTCCAGATTTGAAGGTAGTTCTCAGTAATTTCTATGAGAGCTTGGAAGCAAAGCAATGTTTGTTCCTCTATTTTGGTGCCCAGAAACTTACAGTTCAGAACAGGGGCTATGAAAGAGGAGAGTAGGAATGATGTGAGCTTTTGATTAACTAAGTTACTGTGTATTAAAGTAACTTGAATTAAATTCTTTCAGGCACTAAATCCTTTGATTAAAGATAATTTGAACTGTGTTACTGCTTGAACTAATGCATTTAGATTATTCACAACTATTTAAAATGTGGTTTTAATGTGTCTATATTTCTATTTTTCTTCTTTACAAAGCAGAACATGGTTAGTAGCTTAGCAGGACCCTTTCAGCTAACAAAAGAACAAACTTGGCGTCATTAAGATTAATGGGGTGGGAAAAGAAAGAGCAGGGAATAGTGGTAGCTGTCTTCCACATTAGCACTAAAAGGTTTGCTTACTTGTGGTCTTGTAATTTGGGAGTGCCCTATAGCTGCTTACATTCTTGAAGGTTTTCCTCAGACCTCATGTTTGCCTCAGCCAGGCTCTTTGGCAGGGCAGGGCAGGTTTCCACTGCCTCCATCTCAGGCAGCCTTCTGGAGAGGGAGCCCCAGTTGCACACTAAAGCCCCAGCCTGGAGGAAGTACATTCTATTGTTATGTGAATATGAAGGAGATGCCAAGTGGAAGAAATTGTTTTCTGTAATTTGTTCTTCACTATATCAAACCCACATCATGAATAATCTCAAGAGTCATGATTCAAAGTGAAGCATTTGCCATAATATTTTCATAAATACTTTCCACATTTACAAATGTGTTTCAGTCAAACAAATGTTGTAATAAAGTAAATGCTGTTTTAAACTTATCTACTATACTTTGCTACAACTTTCTAATGCTGAAAAGTTCAGCAAGGTAGGGAACAGAATACGTAATTCTGAGCTGAGTGAGTCTTGTGGAAACACTGGGGAAGGTACTTCAGGAAGCAATTTAGCAGTCAGCATGTAGCAAAGATGAGAATAATTATCAAACAGCTGTATATATTCCAAAGACTTATGCTGTGATCAAGTTAGCATGCTGGTGGCATAGAATGTCGTATCATATCAGGCATCCATTACAACAAATCTGGCAGTACTTTAAATCCATGAACCACTGTACAAAATGTAACATCAGTGTCAACTTCTCACCCTTTCAAGATGGCTGCAGAAGAGATCTTGCTCAGTAGGGTGTGACTGTGTAATCCAGTTGCTGTCTGGGAAATCTATTACATTTAAGAACTATCCAAGAAAGCATCCAAAAGTGGGCAAGAAATCGTTATAATATCTACCTATTGAATAAAAATAAGCAGTAAACCTAACTCCTGCATCACTGATTTAGAATAAACCACATAGAGATAAAGACAACCCAAAGGGAAGTTTTGCTAAGACAGTATAAATAAAACATATTGCTCAGTTTATTTGGCTGCCCCAGATTTCTGTCATATTTCTTGAAAGCTGGCAGTACAGTAGCTAAAACCTTCTCCTAGATGAGGGCAATGCTTGGAAAATAGGATTTCAGAGCATCAAAAGCAGGGACCTTCATGCAGCTCAAACATACCGGATCCTCCACAGAAGCCTTCAGCATCTTTCAGTGCCACGTAATTCAGGGTGAGATGGGAGCCCAAACTTCTAAATTTACTTGTTAACTATTTTTTTAAAATAATACTTGAAAGATTCTTTTATTGTAGTCATTGGCAAAAGAATAAATGAACTTCTAAGTTAAAACTACACTGAATAATGACTTTTTCTTTTGATGACCAAGTAAATAGAAAATGCTTGGAAATACTATACCATTTAATTTGTGAGTTAACTAATAACACATCCGGCTTTGGAAAATGCTTAATAACTACATGAAAAGCCCTGTATAAACATAGATATCAGAGATACCTTTCTAAGAGCCATCTGCAACTGGATTACAGGCTTTTTTGCAACATTTTCTGCAGTGTTTTGCTTTTGATGAGGCAGAGTCCTGATTCTGTTTAGCTGCTCTAAACAGCTACACATGTATCATACAACATACAACATGTATCTTCTATCTTCTGATTCTTGGTGGGAGGAAGGGAGGCAGTACAGCTGTCAAGACTCTCCCAAAGACCATAAGAACTATACTATAACTTTTTTTCCTCCCCCCAAAAAACCGACCAAAAAAGGGCAGTCAAACGTTATGGAAATGCTCCCTATATTAAATCAGAAGAGGAGCCAGAAAGACAATTGCTGGGAGCAGTAAGGCAAATTTAAAATCAAGTTAATGTGACTTGCATCAGTTCATGATGTTATTAGAGGTTCTCCAGTCTGAACAGAAATATTGTACTACTTATATTCAGCAACTTGGCTTTTATTCTTTTTTTTTTTTTAACTAATGCTTAAGGTTCAGATATGTAATTCATTTCCAAGATAGCATACATTCAATTTGTCTTATATAGGCTGCAGAGTAGCAGATTTTGTTCTTTCCTGCAATAAAAAGAAGTTTTTTCTGCCCCACCAAAAAAACCCAAAAAAGGACAGAATCAAACATTTTGGAAAGTCTCCACACAAAGCGCAGCGCC
>VXBC01007352.1:288414-311376 GCA_013399945.1 Ploceus nigricollis
GAGCGCGGCGCCGGCCCCGCCCGTGGCGCTCCGTGGAGCTGTTCAGCGCCCAGGTGCTGAGTCTCCCCGCGGCTTACGGAGGCTCCGGCGGCGTTCCCTTCTCACCGCTCCCCGGCGTGGCCATGGCCCCGGCGCTTAGCCGCCTCCGCCAGGCGTTCTGAGCGCCCGCCCGCCCGCCGCGCCCCGGCGTGGATGCAGCAGCTCCAGACGCCCCTGGCTCCGCGGGGGAAGGCGGCAGGTAAAGCTTTTCCCTCCCCGCCCATCCGCATTACATCTCCGCCCGCCCTCCGCTCGGAGCTGCCGGCTCGGGGTCTATTGCCGAGCCGAGAGCCGGAGGCTGCCGGAGACGCGAGTTGTGTGCAGGGAGCGAGCTCCGCGAGGCGGACCGCGGGGAACAAAGCGGTGCGGTCCAGATGCCTTTTGAGTAGTTTCGTTATTTTAGTTTCCGGGGAGTGGGGAAGGGAAGAGCGGGATGGCTGGTTAACTGCAAATATCTGTACTTAGTTAGATGTAGGGGGAAAATACCCCTACGGATATTAATTTGCTCATGGAATCACATTCCTATTCTCATGGTTCAGCAGGGGAAAAGATGTGTTTGTCGTACAGGTAAGATAGTGCTATGGTCAAGACTGCAAAATGGTTTCCTTGAGTACCCTCCTTAACTGTAATGCTTGTATAGATTTTGCACTGCAATGATTTCTTACTTCTTTCTGTGTGGATTACCAGCCCCACTGAAGAGCTAGGACAAGCAGCAGAAGGTCAGAGTAGCAGCCACAGTGTTTCTGTGACAAGGTGTCAGAAAAAGGGAGGAAAAAATTCTACTGCATTTAAGGCCAAATGGCAAGTTGCATCCTACATGAAGTCATTTAGAGCCAAGCATTGTGCTGTTATGCCTGATGCTTCAGGCTTCCTCTTAGTGCTGGTTGATGAATAGGGAATTGAGCAAGCGTATTAACCATGCATAATCAAGCAGCAAGTGTTCTTCACTGCTTGTATGTGTAGTACCTTCTGTCACAGGATCAGTGAGTATTCCTGAGCTATCAAAAGACTGTTTCACTCTAAATTGAGTAGGATGCAGCTGCACCCTTTTTGTGTTGTTGGTAAGACAAGTTAATTTACCCTTCTGAGAGTGGCAGGGGAAGGGGAAGGCTGGCAAAACTCAGCACTCAGCACTTTTCTCAGGTGTAGATGGTGAGAAAAGTTTAACCCAGGAGACTGCATGGAGTCCGAGCAGGAACTTGTACAGTTTCTGTGCTGATTTTCAAAAGAAACTGAAGAACCAAACTAAGATTAAAAAATTGCTTCCTTTAGAAAATCAAATGCAGTCTAATTAGGATACTCTTAGCACTTTGCCTTAACTTACTTCTGCCCTGTATCTAGAATTTCTTTCTGTATTAAGCATCTCCTGCTCCCCATGTTACTGTATCATTGTCAGAAGAAAAGCGCCAGAAAAACAATTGCAAGCAGCAGTAAGGTAAGTGTTTAAAAGCAAAATCATGGGACTCACATAAATTCCCATAATATTATACATTCTCCAGTCTGGACAGAAACGTAGTCCTTCTCATTTTCATTGACTTGGCTTTCTTTTTTTTTTTTTCTTAAATTTTTTTGTACTAATTATTAGGATTGAGATATGTAATTAATTTCTAAGATAGTGTGCATTCAATTTGTCTTATAGAGGCTGCAGATTAACAGATTTTGTGCTTTACTGTAATAGAAAGAAGTTGAATAGATTGAATGCAGTCTGACAGTCATCTCACATCCAAAAGCTCTCCTTCCAATATGCACCTTGGACATGCAGGGGCATAACATCTGGCTTTTAACAGTAGCCTTTTAGGGATCAATTAAGTTAATAATTAAAATAGTGCTTTACTGTAAAATTAAAAATCAATTTGTGCACATGACTGTGTGCAAGGCAAGCTTCCCCTCACACCAGCAGAATTAGATTTCCTGACACAGCTCCTCCCTACCTCTGCCTTTTAGTCTAAGAGCCATCGAAGCCTCAGAGCACGTGATCACTATGTGTGATTTAAGCGATGCTATTGAATTTTTTCCACAGGGAGCAATTACTATAGAGTGACAAGTCAACCATTTTGATCTTAACAGATCCAGCTCTGTTTAGTGATGGTAACCATAGCATACTCTGCCTAACCCAGTCTGATTTTCTCACTGTAGCAGTTTGCTTCTAATTTAACTGTTAAACCTTAACATAGGTTCTCATTTTTGGGTAGGAATAAGAGGCTTTATAACAGAAGGACGTTGCAGACATTTCAGCTCTATGTTTGCAGTTGCTGCTGCCTCCAACAGCCCTCAAGAAGCCACTAAAATATGAGAAAAGCTAAGCAGCGTGCTCTGACCACACCCCTACATTGCCATAATTCATAAACTGAGACTCTGTGCTTGCTGCCACATTCATATTTCTGCCTGGTCAGTTAGGACAAAGACAAAGCTGCTTTGTCCTAATGAAGCCAGTGCAGCATGCTTTTAATAGAGCCAACAATCTGGGCTTCCCAAAATATATTAAAAAGGACTCTTGTATTTCCCAACATTGTTTATGCTAAAGGCTATTGCAAATAGAATATTTCTGCTAATTACTTGTATGTCAGCTTGGGCAGTAAACAATCAATATTTTACTGATGTAGGATCCACTGCAACTTTCTGTGTCCAGTTTTCATGCATTCAGCACAGTAAATTAAATCTCAAGTTGCAATTTCTTTGTGGAAATGTTTATTTTAACTTCCAAAGGGGACTGCTGAAGTCATGGAAATGTTTCCATTAGACTTCAGTAGAAGTCTGTTTTTCAAAAAGACTTGCGCAGAAACCTGACCTGGATGTATTTTTAATGTTAGAGCCACTGTTATGATCACACTATACAGCAACACATTAAGGGTCGGGGTTTTTTAAGGACTAAAAAAATTCTAATAAGGACAATCTGTACAAAAATGCTATAGTTAATAATCAACATGTGCTATAGAAAAGCAGAGACTTTTTAACTGCTGTATGAGGGAGAATGACAGGACACATACCTTTATATGGTATGGAGAATCAAAATACTCTGTATTACCAAAACATCTTTCTAATATTGTCCCCTAGGTATGGCTGAGATGGCTTATGTATTTTCTACAACTCTAAAAACAGAAAAAATAATTTTATGTATTGTGTAGTGCCAATTTTCTACTTGAATTCTAGCAATTCTTGGCATTAAACATAACTAGATTTTACTTATCCCCATAAATGCCTGTAAATTGTTATATGATACTCCCAAGTCTACTCTTTAAAATAGGCATTTAAATGCACACTGCAATAAGCAATTATGTACTGCTTCATTTTAGAAGAAAGGGCCTGCTAACTAAAAAGGAGCAATCCCAGTGACTTGCTTCAAGTATCAAGTAATGTTTTCAGTGATTTTTGAAGGTACAGCTTCTAAGTATTTGACTGTAGTGTTTATGCATATGTTTTAAGTTCTCCACAACACTCCATAACAGAAGAAAATTGTGGCTGCGCTCCAGGCATTATTGCTATAATCATGTACTTTTATGTCTCATAGGTCAGAGCCACTCTAAAGTCTGGGAAAATGTTAGACTATGATTGAATTGTGACATTGTTGTAAAAAGGGACAGTCCATAATTTGAGCTGACAGCACAATGCTGACAAGATTTGCAGAAATACTCACTTCCATTTTATTTTGTCTTGAACAAGTAGTTTCTGAGGAATGGGCAGTTTGGAGACAGTATTTATGTAGAATCACAATGAAAACAAGATTTTCCTCCTGTAAGTTTTACTCAGCTTTGTTTCTAGTGCTTGGGATGGGGACAAGAAGAGGAAAACTATGGGACAGAGGGCAAGCCCTGCACATACAGTTGTACTTATCCACTGGGAAGTCACTAGATTTTGGTGATTCCTGACTTGGTCATGCACATACTGCCCTTTGAGGGCTCTACTGTCAGCCCCTCAGCTTTTACTCTAAAAAGGAGGCAGAATGCTGTCACACCTTAAAGAAGTGACCAGCAAACATTCTCTTGAGTCAGAGCAGGAATAAGCAATTTCATGATTATAGAAAATTTCAGTGAATGTGAGGGAGACTGAGAAATCTCTCAGTCTTGAATCTTGTGGTGCAAGTTTGAGGTTTAACAAGCATATTTAAAGAACAGAAAGCTCACTCTGTGTGAGCTGACCCCAGTCTCCCCAGTGGGAGTAAGTGTCTGGGCAGAGTGCCTGCTTCTCTGTCAGTGATGATTATTCTCTCTGGCCTAATACTTGATAGTTTGCATTCTGCACTCACCTGCTATTTTACGGAGCAGAGGTGATAGGCCTGGACTAGCACCTATTTGCAAGAACTGCACGAAACAATTTGTTCTGTTACTTTTCAGATTTCTTTTTTTGCTTTTTTTTGAGATGTGTCTGAGGCTGTGTCTGCTATCAAAAAATTACACTTGTGTTTTTTTAGATCTCTTGCTACTTGTCCTCAAAAAATGCAACTTGACAAAATTTGCAAATACAGACATCTGAGGTATTCCACATGAAACACAGAGGACCAAATTATTGAAAATTTCTGAAACAAACAGAATTTCCATTAGTTTCCATTTAAGATGGTTATACAGTCTTCTTTAAGTTTGGAACCAAGATGTCTCAGAAATTATAAAAGAAGAGCAATCTATATACAACCAATATTCCACTCACAAGAAGTTTATCCTCTGCCTGTCCACTTATCTTTGTGCCAGCATAAAAAGATTATTCTTGCTACATTTGCAGTAGAGACTTGCTCTGGTGACATGGTTTGCTATCTTTGCTTTGGAAGTGCATTAAAAATTCAGCATCACTAATACAAAGCAGAAAAACATTAAACTGGCATCCTAAAAGTATGGGAAATTATTTTTAATGGTGCCCTTTGTTAAAATGATTCACACAGCATCTGTTGAATCTTGCACTTTGGAAAGTAGTGTGTGACCTATGACACAGCTCAACTACAGAATAAAAACAAGATTTAACAATTCAGTTCAGTTTTGAGATAATTAAAAATGCATATTTTTCATATAATAAGAGGATGTTTACTCTAGAAATATGTTACCAGGGAACAGGTTACAATTAAACAACATAGGCTGAGAAATTCGGATTTAAAAAGGAATTACATCAATGCTTAGACTTCTATCACTGTCTTATGGGGGAAAAACCCACAAGATGCACTATGAGGTCAGAGCAAACTGCAGAGAGCACATTCTGGGCTCTGTTCTGGGTAGCTGATGGCTGTCTCAAGGAGTACAGTTAAGGAAAAAAGTTTAACGTGGGTTTACTGTACAATCACACCCCCACCCCCACTCCCTTGTCTTCTAAAAGGCATCAACTTGAACAGCATTCTATTACTGTTACATAATTTCAAAGTTTAACCACATGTAGCTACTTGAATCTGAAAGCTGAGATAATAAATGCAAGACAAGTGTTTTCTCTGGGGTACTTAAGGCTTCTGTTAACTACTGTTCCTCAATCTATTTCAGTATTAACAATAGCAAAAATACCCTTTAAAGTGACAAGCCACATCTGCCACTCAAAAGTACACAAGCTTCAATATATTTTAAAACTGACTCAAGTAAAAGAGAGATAATAACTGGATTCCATCTGTCCCTCTTGACTATTTCTAAATGAGTTAACATTGATTAACAGTTTTGCTTTAACACAGGGTTTTGGTGATTTTTTAGCTCTTTCCCACTTATACTGTGCTTCAAGCACAGTAGAAGCTTTTCACTTTTAAGCAGGATGTCTTGCTTCAATCTTTTCTCTGCCAAAAGAAGAGTTAAGTGGTCATTTTATTCCTTTCACTTACTCCAAACATTGGTACAGCCATGTTGGAAAAAGGGGTAAAATTCCATAGATTTATTTTGGGTAACTGCATTGCAAAGAGGCTAGCAGGAAAATTCATGATCAGCAAGCTGTGAAACTTTGTTTTCTTACTTTACTAAGGAATTACTGCCTGGAGAAAAAGCAGAGGTTAACACTTTCTGGGAAGAGATAATATCTAAGGAAAGTAAGCAGCTATCTGTTGAGGGGCTGTAGTTTTCTGTACAGGCTACTCCATCCTTCCCATATTGCTAAGCAGAACTGTCATTGAAAACAATGAGAAATTCTGTCTCAGTGAGAAATGACAAGTGAAAATACATCAGAATTATACGTGTGCCCTGAAACACTTCAAATATCACAGACTAGAAGAAAAAATATTCAGTTCCTGACTCCTTCATCACAGTTACTTCTGTGAAATCTGCATATATTCTGTGAGCACTGCCATATACATGAGAGATCAAAGATTTATAGCTTTTCCTCTAGGAGTCCTTCATTGAGCTTGAAGCTGACTCCAGTCATGACCCTACCTGCAGAAAGAAAAGACAGAGGGAGTCTAGAAAACCCTGCACAGACAGGAGTCTCTTATCCAAGCTAAGGAACTGGCAGCAAAAATTGAAGAAAGATGAGAATCTTGTTAATTTTATTATTTCTTTGTGAACTACTATGTGTTAGTAGATCTAGTCAGAGGATAGAGAGCAGTTGGTGTTCTCTTGTTGCCATGAGTGAGAGAAAAGAAGAATAAAATCCCTCTTGGAATTCCTTAGTGTCTCTTTGAGAGAGAAAGAGAGGGAAGAAGAGACCCTTACAATATGAATTCCTGTGCAGGTGGATACAGACACTGCTGGCACAGGCTGGAGACTGGGATCCTTGCTAGTCCCAGAGGATGCATATACCACCCCTTTTTCATGATAGAGTTTTAAGCTGTTGTTACTCTGCAAGCATGGCAAGACAGGGCAAGTAAAGACGACTCTATAGTCTAAAAACAGCCCTTCATTGATTCTAGTCCTGGGGAAACTTTTCTTACTCCTGCAGCAAAGCTGGAAAAATTACTGAAAGAATCTAGTCCTGGTAAGGTGCAATTATGTAAATTACTCTGTTTACTGCCAGGATGTCAGCTATATGATAAACATTCCAAAGGACAATGTACAATGGAAATGAAGCACAGGAAGTTGGCTACCACAGCCTGGCAAACCTAATTCCAATGTATGTTGCTGTAAACAAATGGGAATATCTTGGATATAAAAGGATTTTTATTCACTGCGAGAAGGCCTGAACTTGCCATTTCACCTTTCTTGTTAAACTATTAGCTTTCAAATAACATGAGTGACAGAAGGTATTTGCAACTTTTTAAAAACCAGTTTCCTGATAATTTCTTAGAACCTCAGCTGCAGCCCAATATCCTCTTCTTTATGTCTTCCAAAGCAAAACATAATGTAGCCAAGGGACATAAGGTGAAAAAGTACAGGCACAACTAAATCTTTATTGAACATAGACACATTTGTTGAAAGTTTCTCTGGTGCATAGCACACAGACTGCTGCTGCACATACCTAATTGCAATAGTCCTGCAAGAAAAGGCTATGGAACACAGAAGATTCAACGTATAGGTACAGAACCCTACCCTACCAGACCACTAGGTCAGCACAGAGTAAGTGTCCTTTCTTATGTTGACTCTTTGGACTTTCCAAGAGAGCCTTCACAAGTAATTTACAGCAAATATGTGATGTTCATCTCGGCCAGCTGATACAATCCTTGCTTTCATTATTTCCCAATGGCAAGGTCCTTCAAGTCTAGCTTATACATTAACCTTGCAGATTTTACACATTAAACTTTAGTCAGCTAAGCCCAGTCCTAAAAGAAAGAAGAAAAGAAAAAAATCCCCCAATGTCAGTTTCATTCAGGTCTCTCATTGTCCTCATGACTTAATGCTTTTAACTTAACTTATTACGTCTCACACTGTTTTTTCTTGCACAAGCAAGTTTCAAATGTCACACCTAAGAGGAGGAAAAGAATTTTAGTTTGTTTAGTTATTGTAAATAAATACATCCATTATGCCCAGTCACTCCTTCACCTGGTGGTCTGCCAGCAACTACCTACAATTCTTCAAAAGGGCTCCATAACACAGCCGCAAAGAAAGTTTTCCTCCATGCAATCTCAGTTTCAAATGAATATATTTCCTTCCCATAGAAGCTAGGAAAATCCTGACAGATGGAAGAACCAGTAAACAGCTTCAGTCCTGGAATGGCTTCATATTAACTCTATGTCAGGCAGAGATTACAGCTCTAATTTCATAATCTGCCTCTGAAGAGCTACTTCTGACAACACTGCAAGGCCCAGCTCCAGATTTCTCCATTCAGAACTTACCTATAGAGTCTTGAGATCTGTGCCACAGCTGTTGTTACAGAATATATAAAGTCACTTAATTTAGCTTCTTACTTATATTATAGGTGAATGGAATAGCATGCCATGCCCTGTTTTAAAAAGTATGAAAAAAAATAGTAAACTCTACACAGTGATGTTCCTATTACTTTAGGATGTTGCAATGAGCATTTCTTGCCAACTGGATGTGACTTGCTCACATAGTTTTGATAAAATGTAAATCTATTTAATTATAATACAATGTAAAAACTGTGATGAAACTAAAGGCATGGAAAGATTTTATTAGCCTAATATAAACATTGAGTTTTTATTCACTTCACACTTCCTTAACTATATTGGTGGAAATTCCAGCTAGTGTGTTAGCTGGTGTGTTAGGAATTCTCTTTGGTAACTGAGATTATTTAAAGCATGAAATATTGAAATCTTGCGAGGCCTAACTTTTTTTTTCTTTTTTTAAGAGGGAATTAATTGAGATTCCTTTTAGTTAATAGCATGCTAAGTAGTAGGTAGCTCCTTCTAGCCTAGCATGTAAGTAGATTTTGTTTGCTCTTAAAATACCCTGCCAATCACATTCTGGTGAATAGTTTTATTCTTCTGAAACCAGTTTACAAGTTATTTCAAGCAGAGTAAGTTATCATAGGCAGTGTGTTCACCTAACAACAATGACATTCCTTAATGTTCATGGGATAATGCTTGGTTTGAACCCAGACTACAGAGCATATCCTGGTAACAAGAAGTGAAGATAAGTTGTAGCTCACCAGTTTCCTCTGCAGCTTCCTTGGATTTGGATACTTGCTTTTCTTAGCCTAAGACATCTGTAACTTCACATAATGAGACAAAAAGTGTATTAGTTACCAGTTCATTGTTGAAGATTTCTGGACAGTTGCAAATTTCTTTGCCTCTGCTGGTTATATTTAATTATATGACTTGCCATGATCATACCTGAGTACCTCACTTAACAGGGTTTTGGAGACAATCTCTGCTGTCACCTTCCTACTGGAAGTCACATTCTGGAGTTAGGGAGTTGATTTGCCTGGGACAAAGACAGAAAAGAAATTAATTTACTCTCACTGTCTTGAATGTTTTCACTTTCTGTGCACAAAGGAAGAAAAGGCCTGAGCAATGGCAGAAAAACACTGCATAACTTAGTAAACCTTTTCTGTACCACTGGAATTACTTATTACACTGGCATAAATTCTGTTACTAATGTAGTAATACGGCTTTAACTTTCTAGCCCAGAAGAGATGAATGCATTATGAACACAATTCTACCAGCATAAGAGCATCACATTATGAGACCTGTATCAGTGGCAATGTTTAGTTTAAAAGCAAACCTTTCTCAGATGGATGGCCCCTCATGAGAGGCATTAAATGACAGGTCTAAATTTATCCTGGAGGCCGTAAGTACAGTGGGGAAATAAAATCCATCTCACTAATTACTAGTTACTACTGTAAGCACACTCAGATTTCTTTTTTGTTAAGAAACATTGTGTGGAAGAAATCCAGAAGATTACAAACAATGACAACTAACATGCAAATCAACTGGGAGTTTTAATCTTCTGGGTCTTGGCTGACTAACTGGCACTAGCAATAAACAATATTTGAGTTTGTCCAGGAAAGGAGCAGAAGGTCTGAGAAAGGATTATCAATATACATTAAAAAGAAGAAAAGCTGCTATGTCTCTATTGAAATTATTATCTGTGTGTTTATTTCTACAACTGAAAATTTCACTAAACCCAAGTAGTTGTTTATAAAGCTCTCAATACTATCTAACTGAATCTTAGCTATTGGAAGATTATAAAGCAAGTATAGTGTACAAAAATAAACCAAACTGCTACTATAATAAGGAATACTATACTCTCAGGGCTTCATAAAGTAATTTTGCATCCAGATCTGACTGGTTTACAAGCAAATAGAACTTTTCATCAAAAAGATTGCTAGATTGTTTAGCAATATGCCAGCCCCTGAGCTACAAGACAATCTATCCTATCTGTAACACTGATACCAGCACAGAGAAGTTATTATCTAACTTATTGACAAAAGGTAACAATCTTACACTTCTCAGGAGCTATTACCTGACTTGTGTAATATCTGAAAGTACTTAGATGCTTCTTGCAGTGATTGTAGATTTACTGTGCCACAACAAACAGAACTAGATTAGGCCTTCCTTGCATTCAGATATGCAATCTCCCAGACAGAATTCAGGGACAAAGTGTCAAATTGAACAAAATTACTCTAAAACTTTCAGGAAAAAACGTGGAGTGACAGACAAACAACTTGCAAAGGAACCTGTAAAAAGGAGGATGCAGAAGAAAGCAACCATTAAGAGCCAAGGGTAGGATCGTGAGGATTGAAATATAGGATATTCATGTGCAGCAACAATTGTTTTAAAAGCTTCTGAATAAAAAATTAACAGCTGATGGCATACTCACTAGGACTTACATCTAGTCTGAGAAGGAGAGCTGTTAAGATAGTGAGTGAGCCAGCAAGACAGATGGCTGGTGAAGGAACTGACACTGCAAGAGCTGGAACATTCAGTAGGGAGGAAAAACAACAGCTATACCCATGAAGGGACTGCTGCCAAGCACGTAAGTGAAGTGAGCAGAATCACACAATTTCAACAGTTTCTATAAAAATGTCGATGATGTGCTGAACTGCAGGCAATGTATAGGGCCCCAAGCTGACAGTTCTGCATCAGCACAGAAGCAAACAGACAAAGGAAGAATTAAAAGGTCATTACCTGAAAAAACAGCAGCAAATAGCTCAGAGATGTGAAATTATACAAGTGAGTAAAAAGAGATTTTACAAGTGAAGAAATTCTCAATAGGCATAAGCACTTAAGAGATAAATATATCACCTAGCATTCATTTGCAAGAACTACCTCTTGTACTCAATATGAAAAACAGTGTCAGAAGCTAAGGATTATGACATCACCTCCTCCCCAATTTAAATCTGTCTACTAGGAATAAAATAGTTTCCACAAAGCTTGCATTTCTCACAGCTACAGATTTACTATCAGTGACATTCCAGACATTCATAACAGTCAACTCCAACACCTGCATCTTGAAACCCACTAAATATTTGCAGTCAAGTTTCCACGTACTTTCAAATATTTTTAGTACAATCCACTTCTCTTTACACTGATAAAAAAAAAACCAAACCTGAAAAATCTGCCCATAACATATTGTTGAAAATTGAGTGAATTCAATGCACAGGTTTTGGGGTTGTAGGAAGAACAAGTCTGAGAACTGAACAGCTTTGCATGCATAAGGAGGTGTTGTGAGGTCTCATGAAAATTGATCTCAAATTTTGATGCCATCATGAGGAGAAATAGTTCTGACAAAAAAAGGAGGTTTTCTAAACCTCCCAAATGGACACCTTATTAAAAAAATGTTTCTACGTTAACTTTCAGTTAGCCAAGTTACCCTTTCCTATTACTTTTCCTTATTACTTTTCCAGCCCATTACTGCTGCCAATCATTGAAAACAAGACGAAAAGTGCATCCTTCTTTTGAGTTCTCTGATGGTGTTTCTGTATTTAGCATTACCACACAGACATACACTGAAGTACACATTGTTTTCATTAATCGTGCACTGTATAATAAGTGTTTAAGCGGTACAGTTCAAGAAAAACAGCTCATTGCTGAAGACAGATCTCCAGAAGTTCTTTACACACTGATGAGTCTATTACCACTACTATAGTAGAAAAATGACTATGGCATAGACAAGTAGAATATTAAAAATCATGCCAAATTTCATACAGAATGTGTCTTTCTGGTATTTGGGAAATTAGATTCCTTTTCAAGATGCAGAAAGATTTTAATATAGAGGCCAGGCAAACTAATTAAATAAACAGTATGGGATGGCTCTAAAACATTATAGATCACACATTAATGCAAAAAAGCCAATATAATTATGAAGAACTCAAGTCAGGCATCAATAAAGGTAGTAGGGCTTATTCATTATTATCAGTAAAGGCACCTTTTCCCTGGTTTAAGAACCGTGTTGCTGAAAAGTTTGTTGCGTAGCATTAGAAAGATACAGGTAAGGTAAAACGAGGCTATTCCTCCAGAGGGCACTGACACTTTATTCTGAGGCCAACATTATCTTCAAACAAATACAAGATTGAGATGAATAACATACAGATCACACTTGATCTAGAGGAGAACACCGACGGACGTTTCACTCTTCACCAGAGCACCTGGCTCCCAGGAACAGCAGAATCTCTGACCAAGCCCCCTCATCCACCNCCTCAGGGCGGGCACGGCGCCTCAGGAGCCAGCGGCGGCCGTCGCCGTGGCGCTCGTCCGCTCGGTGTGTCACGGTAGCTTTGCAGAAGGAGGGAGAATGAGAGAAAAGCCTGGAGGAGCGCAGGAACAGCAGCAGCTGAGAGAGGCCAGTGAGCGGGAGGCGCGGCCGCCGTGTCCGGATGTCGTGGGTCGTCTCCTCGGAGCGGGACTTCTGCTTGTAAAGCTCTTGGTTCGCTTTCTTCAGCGTTGTTGTTGTGGAAATAAACCCTGCTAGGCAGCATGAAGCAAAAAGGTGTTTCAATGGCAGTAGCTTTATTAAGTAATTAAATGTTTTATTAAGCAATTTGTTATTAAATAAGCATTGTTTTAATAGATAATTTTTTTTCTGTCGGTGTGCAGATCCTAACCCAGATTGTACCGAGCTGAAAGCAAAGCCTGGTTACAGTTTCTCTTGGAGGGAGATGCGAGGTGAGGCTCAGGGCAGATGTGCTCATTTTCAGGGCATCTCACGAGGGACCAGCCCAGCGCACAAAACGCGGAGTTAGACAATAACAACACCAAGTGATAAGTCTTGCAGGACAATGTCTTTCCTCTGAAATTACTGAGAAATGATGGAAGCACAGGAAGCACGTGGATCTGCCATCCTTTCCCTCTTAAGTGAGTTAACCTGCAAGTTGGGTAAACACTCTTAATCCTCGAGGCTAGCCTGGGGTGTCTCTTCTGTAAGCCTCCATCAGGTTTTATTGAGGCTTTAGGATCTTGGGATCAAATTGATTAGCTATTCTCTGTTGTGTTTGCTCAAGAGACAGGAAGGAAACATTAAATTACACCCACCTGAGGTTACCTGCTAATGAATAATGTAATTATACACCAGGGTATTAGAAGGGTTTTACATTTAATCCCATATGTTTTTGTTTTCTCTTAAGAATCATCTACATTTAGATAAGCTAGAATTAACATTGCCTCTTTGAAAAGTCTGTATTTGTCATGACAGTAAAAATAGTTTTTGTTAGGAAAATAACATGTTTAAATTATCAGGGCAGGTGGCAGAAGTAAAAAGCGAAGCACTTCATGCATATGTTTTAAAGGCAAGAGTTCCTTAACAGATGCATGGAGACTTCTCCTCATAGCTCTGATCACAGCAGAAAAATGATGGTTCTTTTTCTGTGTGGTGGTTCAGAGAACTAATGGAAAATGACTTTCTAGTGTAACAACTATATGAATTGGTCAAACCTGTCATTTCAGTTTTACATTTGAACACAGAAGCATAAACAACTACTATACTGCTAAATTCTAATATCCTCAAATAAACTCCAGTAACAGAACAACTTTTATTTGTGTCTTTGGGACAAAGCGTTGTGCTGAAGGCAGAGTTTTTGCCTTGGTACTTCATATTTTATATTAAAGTTCAAAGCTGGGAAACCTTTAAAATGTGTAATTCAGGCTCATTTTGCACAACACTTTATTTTAGGAAGTGAATTCTGGGGTGTACGTTAAAGCTAAGTGATACCATTCTAGCCCACGTAAATAGCAAATGGTTATGTTCTCTTTCACAACTGTATAAATTTACAGTTGGATGAATATTCTATTTTTGTATTTTTTTTCCCATGGTGCGTAAACTGGGATAATTTACAGACATTGAACCAGATTTGGTGACAGGAAAAGTAAGGTGTGAAGGATTGCTACATTGTCCTTCAGGCCAGCTCATTGTTCTGGCTCTTGTCTGCTGTCTCTAGCAACACCTCAGGCTGATATCAGTGAGGAATTGGCAAAAGGAAGATGTGCTCAGTGCTGGCTCAGAAAGACTAATATATGAATAAAAAAGAGGCTAAACCCAAAAGTGGATGGTGCCAGTAAATGTAGTAGTAGTAAGCTTTGTGATTACAAATAGACTTATTCAGTAGATTTACTCTGTATGTTCTAGGTTGCCTCTTACTTTGTTCCTCCCCTGGTAGAAAAACACTGTCAGGACTCCCTTTAGTGACTGCAGTGTTGGTTTTGAACATATGAAAATGGATTTTTAAGAGCTGGGAGCCAGGTTTTCAAGTACTTGGCATCTATAATTGGGGCAGATTTTCAAAAGAGGTTAGCACTGACTGTTCTGAGCTCTTGTGAAGATTTGTCCATTTTGATTTTGTGCCTAACTGAACTGATTTGTTGAAAATCTGGTCTCTGTAGCTGAGCGTGACATTCTTAGAATGCTGTGAGGGCAGTAATAACACTTCCAGTAAAAAAAAAAAAAGCTGAACAGCACCCCCCACTCAGTTCAGTACCCCAAAACTGCCACCCAGAGCACAGAGTATGAGTAAGGCAGGGTTGTAAGTTGGTATGTGCTGCCAAACAGTTTTCTAGGATTTCACAGTGAAAACAAGTATGGTTTTGCTACTTCTGTTCTGGATGTGTTTATTTAAAGTAAAAGCTGCTGTGAAAGGAAGCTATAAATGCTAGTTATAAGAGTGCAAAAATGTCCTATGTGTTTGGGAAGCCACAAGAGGAAAATGCTTTAATTAAAATATACTGTAGCTGTTGTTAATAATTTTGTGAGTTCTGAGATAACAGCACTGCTTCTAGAGTGCTGCCTTCTGACCTGGAGCCTGGGATAAACCTTTTGATTGTCCATCACTGTAATCAATGGTGTAAATCCTACTGAATTTGATTTAGCAGTGTTGAGTCCTATGTTAAAATAGTAGCAGTATGAACAAAATGAATGTTTTGTGTTGGAAAAAAAATTATTTAAATCAGCCATGGGCCATCTTTTTTACTGGCAGAGCTGTTACAGGGTGATAATATTGTTTTATGTGGTCTTTCTGGCTAGTTATGTCACTTACTATTGCAGATTACTGCAGAAGATTTCTATTTCTGTTTTTGAATAATTCCTTTTATTTGAAATTAATTTAATGTCCATTTCTGCAATGTTTTGGCCTTGTCTTTGGTCTCTTAATCACTGTCTGAAGAATGAATTATTAATTGTTGCAGCTGAAGAAACAAACCAATAATTTTCTGTGGCCTTTTGAGGGGAAAAGACAAAAAAAAACAAAACAGAGCTTTATTTTTGCACACACTACTTTTGTGTTGTGCTTGCACAGTTGAAATAAGGATCTTCAATAATCCAGGATAAGCAAACAATAATACTGTAATTTCCATGTAGGAAGTATGGGATACCTGTCTACATGCTAGGGTTGCAATTCTAGAATACCTGAGTGAACCTCTAATAAACAAATGAAAATAAACTGAAAATGACTACATTTGAGTTGATAACTCTCAGAGCAGTAAGATTCAGAGACATTCACATAGCGGTGATAGGGGAAAAGAGATGAACTGTTGTTGAGATACCTGCTTTACAGACCTTTCATAAAATTGAACTGAAGATTAAGGCATCATGCTATTTCTAGCTTGCCAGTGCCAGCTGGAGTGAATTCTAGACTTTAAAAACATTAATAAATTAGAATAAGATGGTGATTGTAGAGATTGAAAAAACTTGCATGAAGGGAACTGCCCATAAACAGTCACTGCTCTGTGAGTTCCAGGTACAATCCTATTTTGCTTCCATTTTGTCTGGGTGGTTGAATGGAAGTTGTATTTTACTTGTTACTTAACTGTCATGTTGTGTCATTATTCTGCTTTGTTGGTGTCAATTGCAAGGAAGTTTAATGTTAAAGATTTTGACCAGGCTTTGAGAAGTGTTCTTGTGTTTCTTGTTAGCCATGGCCACAGAGTTCTGAAGTTTGTTGTCCTTGTACTGTTGCATATGTACACACTAATAAACACATGTGATGGGTCTTCTGAAGTCAGTGTGCCATATAGATTCTATATTTACTGATATCAATTCCACATAGCAGTTACTAATATTTCATCTTGTGGTTGGTATGTTTTTTAGAAGTAGAACTTGTACACTGAAATGGCAAAGCAGAGCCTATCCTACTCTGCAGTTCCCCAAGTTATTTTCCCAGGCACATGACTTGGTCACTGTGCTTTCTCTCAGTCCTTTATGGCATGACCATCATGGTCACAGTGTAAATAAACAGCTTGGGAAAGGGTATGTTCAAAAATTTTTTTTTTTTTTTTACTAATTATTTTGTGTGTTTAGTCTGTGTTGGAAAAATCTCAAGGCTAAAGAAGTCTCACAACACTGACAAACCTCATTTTGGACAAAGACTATTTGATGTGCTTATGATAAGACTGAGCATCTTTTTGTCACACTTTTGGAGTGGGTGGATAACTTAGGTCTCTTTTACATCTGTATCCCTTGAATGTCCTTCTGCAAATGAAAATTTGATTTGGTGAGGTTAGTACACTGAATTTGATTCTGCTTGCTCCTCACTGACATTGTGAGCCCATTATGGCATCATTACTCTCCAATTACAGGCATGAAGGTGAGAAGTGACCCAGAATGGTGTGAGAATTTTACATGAGGCAAAAGGGAAAAAAATCTACTGCACTGATATCTGCCAGAAGGCTGTTTGTCATAAGTGACTACTTTGAAAGAGTCCCCAGAAGGGCTTGTGCTGAGCATTACTGTGCTGTTGCTGGGATGTGTCTCGGGTGCAGATATCTACAATTTCTATAGTTGTGTGTACTGCATAGTACTTGTACAGAAACAAGGTTAAGCAGTTTGGTACCTTTATATTTATTTAACTTCTGAGAGTAATGTCTAAGCTACAGGTTAAAATAATATGAACTGAAATTTTCTGCTTTAGTGCTTAATGTTCTTTCAATTTTGAAAAAAAAGGTACTTGGTGTCAAATGTACTCTAGAAAACACAGATGTTTACTAGCATTGTTATTTAATCAATTTAATTGTATTCTGTGGTTTAAGATATTAAAAACGAACTTTGTCTGCCTTTCCAAAATGTCCTTTCTCTTGTGTGAGTAGAATTTTGTGACAGTAACTGTTATGAGATCCTACAGGATACATTTTTAGAGAAACTGCACCTGCTGTAGGATCTCTTTATTGAGACTGTTCTGAATATGCTGCAGTGAACTGAAGGCTTGAGAGGAAGCAGCAGGATAATAAGTGTCAATAGGAGGCAGAGTCCATGTAAGTTACATTGTATTAAATAGTTTAATGCTACTTCACAGGGATGTGTATTTTCATTATCAGGGAAGAGCAGACCCACAGAGGACTGGTGGCCAGAGAAAATGGAATAAACACCTGAGAAGGAGGGAAACAACTGGTACAGCAAAAAGTGAAATATAAGAAAACTGATAAAAGCAGAGGCAAAACCTGCACATTCTTCTCACAGGATGTATCTGAAAATTGAGGTCTTCTGACAGGAAGTGATCCAGTGGAAAATAAATAGTAAAGCTGTCAACTGGCAGAGCAGCAAGTAATAGTGAGTTTCATTTAGATTCTCTTTTTTTCCTTTTACCACTTTATCTACAAAGTAGTCAGCTGCAGTGTGGTGTGCTGTGGTGCTGTGTAGTACTTTGGGGGTGCAGAGCCATGCTCAGTTTCAAGATGATGAAAATCAGTGCTGCTACACAGTTTTTAGCTGCATCAATGCCTTGGTTTAGTTAACTGTGCAAGGCTGCATGAGGTACCAGTGACAAAAAATACCATGAAAACACGTATAGCAAAAATGCAAACCAATCCTTTCTGGTAAAGGTTCACAGTGGCCAAGTCAAAAGTTCTGTGAACAGATGAAAAATGGTCTTGCACATAGTTTAGTTACTACTTGCCATTTAGAAAATTATTAAATTATGAAATGTCATCTTGCATTTAAATTTGTCCAGCTTTCTGCTCTGGTTTGCTTTCTGGAGAAAATCACTGAAGTTTTCTAGGTGCTATGGAGACAGTGCTGATGTCAGAAATGTTTTCAGTGGGGGCCTGGAAAAGGGAACCAGATGGCTGCAGTTACTGGTGAGCATGGCTGGCTGTTGGTGCATAACTGAGCAGTGGAGTGCGGTGCAGAATTGCTGAGCTGGCTGTGGATGGTGAGTCACACTGGCAGCAAGGTGGGAGAGCCTGCAGAGGCTGGGAGCTTTCCCCTGGTGCTGCAGTCACATCATGCCCCATGGTGTCCCCACAAGCCCAGCCACACCACATGGCTGCACTGCCTTCAATTCATGCCAGCTCAGGTGCCTCTCATTTGCAGGTCTGGGCCAGATTACGCTGCTTGTTCAGCTCTAGGGTTTTTTTCTGTCCCAGGAAATGATGAAGTATATTTCTGGTACTTATGTTGTCCTGACTTTTATAGACCTTTATTCTCTAGGTGACTTCACAACTCATGAGGCTTTTATAAGACCTGATGACCCAGGGGTGAAGAGACAGTATAGGTGTAGCTTGAAGTGCCTCTGTTAATGAAATAAATTCCTGGGTTTTTAAAAGTATTGAACTTTTTGGTAATGTTAAATGCTGTTGCCTTAAAAAACTCAGCACAGAGTCTTGCATTTAACTGGAGCAAAACCAGAAACAGTACCACCAAAAAAGCTTTCCAAATTCCAGACTTCTCCCACACTCTGAGAAGAACCTCCTCCTCTGTGAACCTTGAATCCAATTTTGTGCAGTTGACATCAGTGTAGAACTCTGCTGCTGAGGTCATTGGCTTGGCTCTGGAGTCAGCCACGCTGTGTGGTTCTCCTGCTTTCCTCTTCAGCACACGAGTGATGGGACCTTGCCAGCTGATTAATTGTGGTCTGCTCTGGTATATCTATTGTGTCACTTGCTTTTAGTAAATAAAAGCACACTTAGTTTTTATTCTGAAGTACAGATGAGCAAAGAGTCTTGGTGGTTTACTTATCCAGCTTTCTAACAAGCCTCTTTTGTTTTACCTTTCCTTGTGTTTTGAAGAAGCTGCTTCTAAATATTTCTTGGGGTCACCTTTCTTCCTTTGACGTCCTTTGAAACTCTTATTTGCCGTGACTTTACAGTGGTTAAACAGTGCTTATCGTGATGTTCACTTGTATTTCCCAGTGACTCTTGTTCAGTTGTCTAAAAATAAAATGAAATGTTCTGTAAGCTCTTCAGAACAGAGACTGGCTTTTCGTACAAGTGTTTAACACAGCAGGGCCCAGAAATCCAGGCAAGGGCCTATAACACCACCTCAAGAGAGAAGAAAAAAATGTTTCCAGGTATGAATTATTTTTCATAGGAAGGTAAGTGTGGGGTGCCTTCAGGGATCATTCCTTCATAAGGAAATGTGCATTAATTCTAAGAATATGCAATGATTTTTAATCAGGCTGACATATCTACAATGGAAAGATCAAGATTTTTTTATTAATGGTATTTAGAGCACCAGTAGCATTTCTGTGAGCTCGAATGGTCTATGTGCCAAAATTATTCTGCTGAAAACCTACAATTATTCTGTAAACTTCAAAATCCAGAATTCAAGATGAGAAGAGGCTGAGAATTTTTGCACTTGATGGGCTCAGGCTGAAAGCTGGAGAAAAAGCAGCTTGTCTTTTATGCATTCTGTCAGCTACAACAATGCTAACCAAAGAAAGTGTCATCTCCCCAGAGTCTCTTTTCAGACAAATGTGCTACAGGGCAATAATGAATCTTAAAAGAAATTCATGATGGAAAAAGCAGTGTTTTGCATATAAATGTTTCTAATGGAGCTATGAGCATCAGTCTTTTGCTCTATTACTTTGAAAAATGCCATGTGAATCCTTGTAGCTGTTAGTAATTCAAGACATGGAAGGTGCTATTTATTTTTATTTGTGTTATGTTCCTTATAAAATATTAAATACTCCTTTGGCCAAAATTACTACTAACTCTTTGAGACTGTACAGAAATATTATTCATAACTCCAAAAGCTTAAGTTGCTAATGGGTGACTTGGATAAACTGTGATTAGCAGAGAGCAATTCCTACTGATCTCCTAGACAGGAGAACTACAGGTAAGTAGATTAAAAATTGTAAGGAAATATATTTCTCCAGCATTGTTGATCTAATGAATTTTGAAATAACAAAGTTATACTTTAAAGCCCTAAATAAGTCACTTAGATTTTGAAAATTTTTCTCTTAGTTTTTCTCTTTGATTGATCTGTGATTATTTTTAGGGCCTACACAGCACAGATTTCCAGCTCATCTCTTTAGCCATGGGGAGTAAACTCCCTGACTATATTTTATTTTAAGATAATTAAGATCCCTGTAATTTGCTGAAACCTTACAAGAAAAAAAATCCTAACTCCAAGTATGTTAGGAGTTGTTAATCAAAAGTCAATTAGATCAACATTAAATTAAAAAGAATGTTAGACTGTTTTTTCTGTATTGCACAGGAAATTGATCACTGTTTTAATTGTCCATCTCCATGACACATCCATCCCAAACTCTGCCCACAGAATGTGTGATCAGGAAAATGCAACTCTGCTGAGATTCCACTGCCACATGTGATTGAAACAAATTTTGACACTTCTTGGAAATTTCACAAGCACATATACAAGCTGAATTCTGTGCATAGATTTTTTTGGATCAGGAAAATATTTTACTGTTTGTACAAGTTTTTCCAAATTTGGCTGTTGCAAAATGCTATTTTTAATACTTCTTTTTAGTAAAGCAGGAATAAATGGTTGGCTGCATTTGGGTGTTCTTGTTTCTTGTTGTTCCTCCTCCTTGCAAACCACATCTCCAGGGAATGACTATTACAGAATGATCTGACTGGAAAACTCTATGTTCCATTAAGACTTTGGTAGAAGCAGCAATCCAGCCTGTTTAGCAAATAGAGACTTTATCCCATTGTCTTGTCATTGTTTGCCAGTGGTGTTGCCTGAATAAGTTATAAAATAAAGGGGATTTGAGTACTAATAAGTGGACAGAATGTCAATAGGTACTTTTCTGTGGTTCTGGTAAATATTGACAACAAGTAGTTTCATTTCTTCTTGGGTGTAACTGTGACCTGGTTGCATTGTGCATAATAGGTATTTTTGCTAGTTACAGTTTTGCACTGGAAATAAACTTGTAAAATTTCAGTCTCTTGGGAGTCTCTTGCAACTTTGAAACTCAAATGACAAGCCCTAATTGATTACTGTGTTATGTTTTTCTTTGCTATTAGGAAGTACTGTAGTGATGGCTGCTAGACTGTATATGTGGTATATGTGGACTCTAAAGATATTGGTGTTCTTTGAAATATCTGTGGAACTGCTCTTTGTATGACAAATCTTTTATGTTTTTCTTAGAAACATTGTGAGAGAACAACAAACACTCTAGAGAGGGGGAAGAGAATACATGGGAAAATAACACTTGTTTGGTTTGTAGTAGAGATTTTTACTTGTTCTTGACTATTAGAAAACTTATAACTGTATCAAAATCTACCAATATTTCACATTCCTGAATTTTTGCCTACTAATAATCACCAATTTATTCTTAATTCTTTACTACTGGACACTGAAAAAAATATATAGACAACATTACAATGGTCCTTATTGATTCTAATATCTTCAGTGTTTTGTCTTAGAGTCACAAATGCAAGAGTTTTCATGTGTCACATCACCAGAGGAACATTTTTCCTTAACATGTTATACCTTTTCTCACTTTAATAGCGACATCTCATAGAACTGACAGATTTATAGTTACTGTTCAATCTCTACAGAAAAGTAGCATTTACACGAGTTTCCTATTTCTAATCCCTATTTGAGATAACATTCTGTGTAGCATGCTTTCTTTTCCTTAGTAAATCCTGTTTAAAAGATTTGTCTGGTTTCAGAAATTAGTTCTGCTCCATTGTTAACTTCACAATTCTTCATTTTCCTTTGCTGTAAATCTGACTTCTGAAAAAATCTGTTGTTTTTCAGACAAAGGCAAAATAATATATTTTTTTCTAAATTTTTGTGCATGGAATTTCATTCATACTATTACTCCTTCTTATAAAAATTTGATTTTAATTAAGTTTTAGGGGAGTTAAATTTATTTAATTTAGACTGCCTTTGTGTTAAACTGTGGTTCTTCAAAAGCACTGAAGAGGCTTAATGTACTGATTGTAAGATTTAGGGACTGGGAGATCTGGATTCTTTCCCTGATGTTCCTTCATGTTTTCTCTGTGTGTCAAGTTGAAATCTTGCTTCCTTCTGCCTTTAGAAATGCTAACAAATTATGCCTGAAAAATGTGCTGATTTATAGATGATAGACAGTGCACAAAATGTTTAGCTTTGGGTTTAGGTGTTTGAGTTCTGTGAGGCCTTGTGCTGTCCCTCTATAGGAAAACAGTTGTCTTTGAATATTCTTAACTGCCAGTACTTTCTGAAAATATAAGGCATTCTTTAGATATCCAGGTGTTTTTCTGTTCATGATTGTGTTTTTCTACAGTTTAATTAGAGCTGAATTTTTAAACTGGCATGGATTTATCAGTACAAGTGACCTTTTCTGCTGGTATCTTCAGGAGAACAAGGACGAAGAAACAGGTGTTGTGGCAGAAAGTTCAAAATAGAATAATTCAAAGTAGTTTCAAAGGCCAAGGGAAACATTAAGGTTTCTTTTCTGTGAGGAGTAGTTAACTTTGTGCAACTGCAGCATAAAACTGTTGTGTGCAGAGCATCTCAGCTAATCCTTTTCTGGTGGTTTTTTTTTTTT
>VXBC01007352.1:311389-376387 GCA_013399945.1 Ploceus nigricollis
TTTCTGTTTTCAGTGGAAAGATGTGGGCACTTCTGTGAGAAGTGTATTTCAACTTTGTAAGACTGAGTAAAAGCAGTTGCTTTACAGAGGTCAGAGCAATCTGCCCTGCTATGCCCAGAACATTTCTTGGATATATTTGAAAGCAAAGAAGAGTACAACACTTTGGCCGTGTCTTTTATCACTTCAGATAATGTTTGAACTTGGTATACTCAAACATAGAACAGTTTTGTTTGGAATAGGTTTTGTCCACACCTAATTGCTTATAGGAGATGCAGTTGCTAATTCACAACACAGCTAAATGACTGCCAGCTCCTTACAGGGACTTGTGGCACCAGAAAGACATGCTGAATTTATCACATGCACTTTATATTACTTTCCTTTGAAAAGTGGAGCAGTCTACATTTACTGTCTATATTTACTCCTTCTTGATGTCAGGTGGATGTTGATGTGTTGTTAACTCTGTTGTTTGTGCTAAAGGCAACAATTAATTTAAATAATCAGAACTCAAAATAGGAAGAAACAACATATTTAGGGAAAGAGAGCATTGTAGTGTTACTTAAAAATGAAAGCATGTGTGATAAAAAAAAAAGTTGCAGTTTACAAAAGGTTACTCCTGCCTTCTGCCTTGTTTGCTCAAGTGAACTGTAATAGGAAGTGTGAAATATTATAGAAATCAATGTTTGTTCAATCCTTAAAAAACATTAGAATTATGAATACCAAGCTTTTGTGGAATTATGGTAAGGAATAATTAGTTTGCCATTCCTGTGTCCTGCTTATAAGTCTATGGTAAATGTCTTGCCATGTATTTCTTTAGCCTTAATCCAAGAGAAGGTAAAATAACTTCATATATAACCCAGTCTGGATAGACACTGAAAATGTTACATACTTAGAAATTCCAATACTTAAAAAAATGTAACTAATATTAGTGTTGCTCTATAACAGAAGACACACTGAAGGGTAAGTGAAACTCAGTGTTTCACATTGGATAAGATGAAGGGAAAATAAACTGTAAAGAGTATCCATGTATAATCTACTTACATATACTGGCAAAGCAGCACCAGCCCATTGATACTAATGTGGTGTTGATTGTGACTGTTTTGATGTAAAGTTGGGGATTTCCCTCTGTAAACCTTCCTTTTTATAAGAATCAATAAGTAAGATGCTGTGATTTTGCAATTTGTTTTCTCTTTTCAGAGTTGTGGGAGATTTGCACATTCTGTCGCAGTGTGTGTGAAAGACTGATTTATGCATAGTTATATGGATTGGGCATACGCAATTAAATACATAACATAGATTTTAGATTTTTTTGTTTGTTTATTTGGGTTTTTTTTTTTTAATCTAAAACCAGTGGTAAGCAGCTCTTGTCAATAGGTAAATGCATCTTCCAGATGTGTTGGTAGACTGTGGCTACCCTGTGCAACAGAACATGAAAAAGAAGTAAAAATCCACATTACGAATTTATATTTTAAACAGCATCTGAAGATAGGTGTCAATTTTTTTCAGCAGGCCTGCAGCTGAAATGAATTGCATTGATAAATTTTCAGAGTAATTTACTAATTTCTGTTATTATTGTATTACAAAGCAAGTACTGTCATATCAACTGCAATGAACTAGTATCTCTCCAGTCTTTTTTGTTTAAATCTGCATAGTGTTTATGCCCATGTCTTGTACTACTGTTCCTGGATATAATAAATTTTGCCTTTAACATTGTAAGGAAGGCACATTTCAGAAGACAGTTACTGTATATATGCAGAATTACTCAATTAGGTATGACTAAGCCTAAATAAAATGTCAGGTATTTCTGTCAATAATATGGCTCAGAAGCTACTTCAGTGTAGGTTAAAAACAAACAAAAATGTGTAGTCTAGCTAAGGGTTTGGACTTGTGCTTTCATATTCCAAATGATGACTCAGTGCTATTTTGGTGTACTGTGGAAATGTGCTCTGACACATGGTCATCCATCACTATGAGTATGTGATCCCATAATAAGAAGTACAGAGATTAATGTTTTATTACAGCAGGGTAGCTTTTACAATTACATATATAATGAGAGAGGGAACAGGGGGATTGCAAAGTCTCCATCTTTCTAGAATTAATATGGAACTCAAATGACCTAAAAATGAAGAACATTATGATCCTGGAAAAATTAGCTGGCTTAAGTTTCATTCTTCCCCCCATCATGGCTCGTTACTGAGGAAAATCCTTTCCATTGCTATTTTGTACAAAATGATATTCAGCAAGAACAGAGTCCTCATATCTCCTAGATGACACTGAACCCTCCCAACAGCCATACAGAATAATTTTATCTCTGCAATGAAATGTCTGTAGTTCTCACTAGGGTTCTTTTACTGTGGTTAGTAGTAGTGAGGTAGCTCCTTTCAATAGTTGGTTCTTTGTGTTCTTCACCTTAGAAATTACTGATAAGATAGGAAGAACAGCACGATGTCTGCTTGATTCTGCTTTCTGTCCTGCTGTTGGACTTTCTAAAATTCACAACCATTATCTGGTATAGAAGGTAATTACTCCACAAGCCGATACTATTTTCCTTAGTAATTTACAGTTATGAATGGTGGGAAAGTTTTTGATGTCAGCTGTTCATTCCCTCAAATTGGCTTGTACTGACTTGTAAAACCAGCTTTGACTTGAATATTGGGGAAGAGCAAAGTAAGGAAATCTACCCATAGTGACCAGAGTAATTATATTTTGTTGTTTTCTTCTAGTTCAACATCAGTTCTGGATATGATAAACACAGCAAGGGATGTGTAGCCTTTAAAATCTGGTAATGGTCACTGAAAGCTACAAGATGAGAATTATATACCTGATTATTCTTGATTTAGTCAGTAACAGACTCATCAATTTCTCAAGATGCAACAAGACAACTAAAGGCCTGCTACACATTCTACAGCTGTCTCCTGAAATGTGAAGAGATCAATAGGCTTGTGAAAGGTCAAGGAGTGGGGCAGTTTAAAAAAAACAGACAAACCCAGGGACAACTCATATTGAAGAAGGGTCATGGAAAGGAGAGAGAAGATGATTATCCAGCCAGCATCACAGCTTATCAGGGACACAGCACTAATGCAGCTAATCTGTATAAACCTATTATAGACAGCAACTAAAAATGGGGGGGAAGGCATGCTCCTGAAACCTGGGAGCAAGGAGAAACCCACCTCGTTGTTGATTAGCTATGGATGGTACTTGCTAATGTCAGCACATCGCAGTCAGTGCATAACTCAGCAGGTACCTTGCTGATTTTATAGCTGACATTTGGGAGGTGGGCACAGTGGCAGTAATGCTTCTCATGTCTGTTGTGTGTCACTGAATTGTCACTGTGCAGTGTAAGAGGAATATGATTTAGGGAACAGCCCTAAACTTATTGAAATTGATGGATATTTTGTTTATCTGCAACTGTGTGCTCAGGTTGAGTCCTTTAGTGTCCCATTTTGTAAAACATTCTTGAACTGTCTTCAAGCTTGTTGCTTTCCCCCACTGATCTGCTGTCAGGAGAAAATCAAACATAGCATCTGTTTCTCATTGACAGAATTAATAAAATAGAAGCAGACAGGATACAGAGCAAGTGTAATTTCTAAAAACAGCACTGCTGTTATGCATTATTCTTCCCCAGAAATGGAAGAGACAAGTTCATACTTGTCTTGATATCCTTCAACTGCCCTCAAGGTGAATTCCTTTAAGTAAAGCTGTCAATTTCATCATTACATCTCAAGTTTATATCAGAAGTTCTAATGGAAATATATGTAGCTTCTCTTATCTATTCTCTCACTTTAAGGAGAAGGAAAGGAAAAAGAGTCTGATGGCAGAGTTGCTAGATTGATGTCAGAATTACCTGTTCCACTTCAGGGACTTGCACACTTGGTTGCCTGCCTGCTGTTAAACGTAACTGTGAACTTTAAAGGGCTGTTTTTTTTTGTGGACGTGCTTGCAGGGTTATACCCTCATTTTTCTTCTGCTCACTGCTTTGCTCTATGATGGTTAAAACATTTAAGACCCTAGTTTGAACCATCTGTTAAATAGATTTAATATTAAATTTTGGAACTGACTGAATGCTCAAATCAGCAGATAATGTTTTGAATGACAAAGCAGCATGTTCAGACCAGGAAGGAAGAAGTGCAATAGAGAGTTAGAGGCTTTTGAGAGTCTGTCTTTTAATTAAAAAACCCCCTCTCAAAAACCATAATAGGGAGAGTGGAAAATTAAATCAGCTCACGTTAGTTAGTGCCTTACCACTAAATCAGTTTTTTTGGCACCAGAACCAAACACTATGGGAGATGGGTATGAAGCAATTTCCACTTGGAATTTTATTTGGGTAGAGAGTTTGAGATAATTATTACAAAATTACTGTGGATCTATAGGGGAATAAGTCCATAAAAACTTTAGATTTACTGCTTTTTTAATAATGTAGTTACTGTGTTGGTATAATAAAATATATTAAAATATTGCTTAAAGTATATCTTGTTAATCTCTCAGCAATCCTAGACATTTTTAAGCAGTGAAATTAACATTTGTTTAGAGCAAATAAAATTTTCAAGTTAGAAAGGGCTTATAGAGAGTTACAAGCTGTGCAGGATCATTTTTCATCCATTTTTCTTTTTTACCACAGTAATTAGGCAAGTTGCCACGCAGCACAATGGAAAAGACATTTTCTTTAGTAGAATATTTTTTTACAGGCACTGCTGGACACATACAGACATCTCCTGTATTTTTGCTCCTGGTGATGCTCTCTCTGGTTGTATTTTCCATGGGAAAGACTTTAGGTCATTAATTAATTTTTTTCTAAATTATCTATGGGCTGTCTGGGGTTTGAGCCATGTCAGCTAGTAAGACATCTGCTCACACTGGCCAGAGTGTTTCTGGGGTTTTTTTGTCTTTGAGGTACTATGAGGATACTTGATAGGGAGCAATGTTAATTAGGGTGCTGCACAAAGAACCTTCTGGAATAACACGTGCAAGAACTGTCCTGCACGTTTTACAGCAATGCGAGCATTTGCATGGCTGTAAGGATCCTCCTGCAGCTCAGCCACTCGCCTCTGTAGCTCCCTCTGATTTCCAGCATGAGTCTATGTCAAGAAAAAAATACTTTACTGCAGTAGTTCCTTAGCTCTTTGTTTTACATTGATTTTCTATCATTGTAGGACTGGCTGTGTCTTCAAGAATATTTTCTTTGGCTGAAATAGTGAGAGCTTTTTGAAGACAACCAAGCTGCAGAGAAGGTTTTTTGTGTTCTGATTCATTTAAAAGGCTGTAACATCATTTAACTCCTGTTATTGACCCATGGTACCTGAGATTTCTAGAACCTTCAGTGTGATTTTATGTTTTTTTTCGTTTTATTGAAATCTAGTCTATATTTTTTGTGGATTTGCTAGTGTCTGTTTTTCATTCTGCTACTGTAGTTCAATTATTAGAGTATGAATAATCAAATCTGGAGTTGATTTTAAGAAAATCAGACTCTCAGCATTAGCAATTCACTTAGTAGTTGGAGGTGCATTTATTTTCCTTTAAATATTTTTTAAGCCTACCTTTGAGCTTTCAGATATAAAATTGGAGTTGTTTGGAATTAAGTTGGTAGTAAACAGGTAATTTGAATTTAAGCAGTTTTCATGGGTTCAAAATGCATGATCTTGAAAAGATTTTATATTCTAGGCTTTCATCAGCACTAGTAAGCTATTTAGCAGAAACCAACCTCTTCTCTTCCAAAGTCTATTGTGAATTCAAAAGTCCTCTCCTCAATGCTGTAAATCTTTTTCTTTTACTACAGTTCAGTGAGTTACTTAGCAAAAATATACCTCTTCTATTGCAGAGGCAGCTGTCTTTTAATGTTTATTGTGCCTTTTAATTGAGACTCCAGTCCCAGTTTGTGTTAATGTAGCCTTTTCAGGAGGATAAAACGCAGAATACAAAGATTTATGTTAGGTTTTAAAACTTTAAAGGCTTTTTGTGGGTTGAGCAAATTTTGTATTAGGTTTTATTAGGTTTACAGGCTTGATTTGAATGGAGCAAATTCTGCAGCTAATTGCATCTAAAGAATCTGTGATGTTGGTTACTGAGAGAGCTCCCTCTTTGCTTTCCATTTCTACAAGTGAAATGCAAACATTTTGTGTGATTGCTGCCATCTTCCAGAAAATCTGTACTACTTTTTGTTTGTGGGATGATTTGAGTGGTTTTGACCATTTTATATAAGCTTACAGCACTTGAAATCTGTTAGTCACAGCACAGTAATAAGTGCCTGTGGTAGACTTGATTTCTGTACAGAGTCTGAATAATTGGAGTCTGAACAATGGATGTTGTGTGTATGTGTGATTTGATGAACTAATACAATAAATAGTAATAATAATAATTATATGCAAGCTGGTGCAGAACTTGCTCTTGCTGAACTGAAGGGAATTAACTAGAGGATATAGAGGAGCCATTTTCCTGTGACTCTTAATTGCATATTCAGTTGATACTTCAACTAATACACTTCCATTGCTTGACTGTGGGAGGGGCATGGCCTCATAAAGGATTCACAAAATTAGTGACAAAATGGAACCACAGGGACAAGAATGCCTCCATTACAGAGGTTGTGCTTCTTCTGCCCTGTGCTTGCAACATGACCTCAACGCTTCTGTGAGCTGCATCTGAAAATGCTGCTGGGAGAGGATGAGGTCTGTAGCTCCAGACTGTTTTCACTCTCTTCATTTCTAGTTATAGGCTAGTTTCACCTGGTACACTTAGACCTGGGAGAGTACAGTTAAATACAGGTTTTGTTCAAAATTACTCTATTTCAAAATTTGCATTTTAAACATGTTTTTTTTTTTCATTAATTTTTTTATATATATTAGAATTCAAAGAAACTGAGTGGGGAATTGAGGACATTTTTGTATGCTAACGAAAGTGATTTTAGTATTAATATTTCTAAGAGTAGGAAAAAAATACAGTTAAAAATTAATTGCATATAGAAAACTACATTTGAAGTTGCAAGTAAAGAAGATACTTAAGATTTTGTTCATGGAAAATATAGCACATCCTCCACTACTTAGCTTCATCTGTATAATACACTGTTTTTCTTGAAGATCTCTGTTGGGGTGGAACAATTTCCCCTAGAGTATACAAAGCTTAATATTATTGTCTGGCACACATCCTGCTGAAGGACCTGGGAAGTGTCAGAAGTTTGGTTACTCAGACTGAAATTTTTTCAGTTTCTTGCTTAGTTTGTAAGATCATATGGCATGTGCTCTACAGGCATGTCTGTGTATACTATATACCTGCTGACATTTTTTCTTGCAGAGTCTCTACCTTCTTGATATAAAATGATAATATTGACTACAGAAAAGTAAATAAAAAAATGGTTGTGAGCCATGTTACTGTATTGAAAATATTGCTATTTTGCAATCTAATCACAAAGGCTTTTCCTTACAAAAAAATAGGACTAATACTTGGATATTTGTTCCATCTTCATTAATTCCTATCATTTTCCCATGTTTAAAAATGTGTTGCAGACCAAGTGCTGATTTTTTTAAATCAACTTATGTGACCCTTTCATGGATGATATTATATTCCCATAAGCTGCAGCTGGCAAATGGGTAAAATGGGTCACAGCCATGGAAAACTATTCATAGGCCCCAGCTATCTAACTTGTATTTGTCTGGTTGGTAATTGGTTAGAAGCCAGTGTGGTACTAAACCTGAGCAGGAACTGCATCATTTTCTTCCATGGTTCCTTCTAAGGAGCAGTCTGGGAACTGAGATACAGCAGCAGCAGCTGCTGTCCTTGTGGCCCTCAGCACTGATGGAAGTTGTTCACTGTTCCCTTCAATCTAAAACAGATCAACTGATACATTCTGGTAACAACGTTTTAGCTTGTAGTGGCAGCATGTGTAGAGATATTTCCTCTAAAAATTAATCTGAAATTGAAGTCCTTGTTAGGCAGCTGATGCTCTGAATCTTTGCTGTTCCTTTCCTCTTCTGCCCCTGGCTTTAAAATGCTGCAGGGGAGGCTCAGAAGCTTGGTAGTTTTCCAGCCAATAGGATGAAGTAGCTGCACTGGAGCAGTTCCTTAGCTGTAGTTTCTGAGCCCAAGGTTGGTGTATTCTCTTATTTTACTGTATTAGCTGGAAGCTTTGTTCAGACTTAATACAAGCAGGAAGGACCTTCTGTATACAGAGAAGCTGTTTCATTATGTAACTTATGAAATAAGTCTTCCATCTATGTGAAATGTAATCATTTCCCAAAATTGGCAGTCACCTTAAAAATTATATACAAAGGCATTTTGTTATTTTAACTATGAAATACACAATTGGATTATTTCAGACACATGTGAACCAATTTAAAATAGAAAACTAATAAGTACTTTTCATTAGATCTGTTGATATTTATTGACTGATAGCTATGTGTGAATACTTACATTTTTAAGGGGAAAAAATTCTTTCATGCTTTCATTTATTAAAAAAGAAGTTTAATAATCTTCATTTGTTTGACTCAGAGGTGGTTCTTTTTATTAGAGATTTGCTGTCTCATTTTTGAAAAGCCCATTGTTTGCTTCTGAAAGGTTCTTAATAGAGCTTTAACAGGAGACTAAATTTGAACAGCCAGAAATATTTGAATAAAAAGTTTGCTCATTCTCACTCTGAGTTGTTTAAATTTTGATCTTTAGAACTGCAGAAAGAAACTTGAAGATGTCTTCACTCTGCCTCTGCTGCAACTTTAGCCTTTGAATTTTTTTCTACTAGCAAAATCTTGTATGTGCTACTGATTATCAACATAATTATTATTTGTTAGTCTACACATCAGAATTTTACTTCTGAAATTAGATATTAGCAAATCTAATTTCTTTTGACTTGTTGGGAGAAAAAAGTTATACACTTTGATATTTTACACACAGGCTGTTGTAAAAATGTTTGAAGTACTAGATTGTTGTAATTCTTGTAATAGCTTCTATTTGATTAAAATGATGTTACTTATGCCTCAGTAACTTTAAGTTATATAAATCTAATTTCTGGTTAAGAAACAATAGTCTTACTTTTGCAGAAACAAGAGAGGACTGAAAGAAGACTTGAAACATCAAGCACCAATCTTACATCCTGTTTAAGCAAGGGTTTTTTCACTCCTTTTCAAGGTCTTGTGTAACAGTGCATGAAGAACCAGGCCCAAGAAACAGGCTGAGTCTTTTTTTCCTGAGGAAACTGTACTTTTGTTTTATTCATAAATGTGAAAAAAATGGATTAGCACATCAGGCCTAGCTAGTATTTAAAGGAAGAGTTGCAAACACCACAGTTCTATCCATGTTTCCTAGTTAGGGACCAGAAATTTGTCACTGCTTATCAAATTTAATGTGCAGAGAACTCGTATGCAGTAAAACAAACTGTATGATTACATTTGTAACAATGTCACTAATTCCATGTAGTAGGAGAATGGAATTGTGTCCCTGATTGCACATGGGAAGTAAAAATTAAAACAAAATCTACTGGTCCAAATGTCTGACTGTTCACCAGCTGATGGTGAGCAGGTGCTTTATAGCCTTGTCTTCCCAGCCTCTCCACAGCTGAGAAAAGCAGCAGTTACCATTTCCCACCTCGGTCCAGTTCCTGCTGAAGAATATTGTAGAAAAGGAAATAGACTTTCTTGATGATTTTTTACATACATTGGTTATGTGGAAAATATGGATTAACTGAAAGCAAAATCATTTGCTTAATAGGATTTTTTTTTCTGTTTATCTCCTGCTTTTAGAAAAACCAATTTTGAACAAAAATTTTTGAAACATTATACTTTAATATTTTCAAAATTAAATATTTAGGGCTTTCATTAAAATTTTTTTTTTCAGTTATTTTCTGGAGAAAAGTTCTAAAATCAAAACACAATTATTCAAAATTACTGACTTTGAAATCAAATTGAGATAGAAGGAACAGAGATTTGAAAATTTTCTACTTCTGAGGAAATATTTCAGTATTTTAGACCTTTGGCTCTCCTGAGAAAATAATTCCATAGAGAGATTTTCACAGGAGGTCACAGAATAGAATCTTGCATATTTTGGACTTCTGTTAAAACCTACACCCAAATGTATTTCCAGATGACTGTGTAGCCATGACAAAGGTAAGATCAATGTCTGCTGCAATAGTGAACCATGTCTAAATTCTGATTGTGGACAATTTATTAGTAGTTAGATCTTATAGACACTAATAATTTTGGCCAGAATTGTACAAAATTTCAAGAGGCAGTGATGGCTCCATAAAAGTTTGTCTTGTCCATTTGGGTTGGCAAGACCATTGAGCAAGGCAGGGAGATGTGAGGGGAAAAATGAGCCCAGGGAAGGTGAGAGGGCTGTGAGCAGGAGCCACAGCAGAGCCCGAACCCAAACTCTGGTGAGGGGATGGAGCTGAGCAGCTCTGGTGAGGAATGGCAGGGCTTGGGTAGGATCTGCTCTTTCCCACAGGATTTTCACTCCATGTCACCTAAGGGGAGAATTCTCTCATCTTCCTTGAATCACTTCATTGGTGCTTTTTTCACTGCATGCTGTCTTCTCAAATCTACAGCGGGGTGGGGCTTTTTGGGGGAAAGGATATGTGGGTTTGCTTTCTTTGAGAAATGCTGTCTTTTTACAGATTTTTAATTATTTTTTGCATTTAATTTCTCCTACAGCTTTCTTCATTCTGTATTGGGTACTTGCTTCCTTTTTGTTGTATTTTGGCCTAATTTCTTTTCTTCCTGTTTGTTTTGCTCATAATTTTGCTGTTGAAGTTTTTCAAAGATCTTTACAATAGGCTCACAATTTTAAAGTATTTTTTGTGTTTGGAAACCATAACGTTTGTGTGTAGGGGATCTTTTCATCTCTCAGAAGTTCACAGACATTGTGGGCTTGGGTTATCAATAATCAGCTCAGCCATACTCACAGTAAAATTGTATTTGCAGGTGTTGCTTGCATAAAGCCAAATGTAATTACTAGAGAAGTCAGCAGGAAATGGAATTCACTTGTACATGTACCGAGTTCAAACTGACTGCACTGATGAGCAGCAGGACTCCTGTATGTCCAACTGCTCCCCTGCAGAAAGTCCTAGAATGGTTCTAGAACCTGTCATCAAAAGTTTGTCCTATTATTGCAAAGGTTGAATTTGTCCCATGTAGAAAAATCCTTAAATCATGGCTAGTAGTCCCAAGGTTCCTACTTTCTTTAAAGTCAGATTTGACCAAAATATTAGCTACCAGCATGGCTTTTTCCTTTGCTTAACCACAGGGTACAAATCTCAGGTTTTTAACTGCTGCTGAATCCCACTGAGGGGAAAAGGTTGCTGCATAATGATTTCCAAATAGTTCTTTAAAATTAGAAAACGATATTTTTATTGGGAAATTATACAAAGTTCTTCTTGTTCTTCAGAACATTAGTTTGTCATGCTGCAGTAGTCTTCAGGCAGAAATTATGTTCAGGGACCATCAGCTTACCCATGGTTTTGTGAGGCAACACTAAACTATTGGGGTTGGGAAAGCCGCTTGATTTTGTTTTATTTTACAAATCTTCTCCAGAATCTGGTAATGGAGTGCATTCTGGAATGTTTACACCAAGTAGCTGTGTAATCTTGATAAAACTATGTTGCTGGGAGGATGTTTTTTCTTTTCAAGAAAGCTGTTTATAGCTCTTGAGTCTAGAAAGATTAGTGCATAAAAATTGACTTGTGGAAGCAGAGATGGTTATTTATAGGATAAAATGTGTGTTAGTAGCATTGCAGAAGCTTTTCCTTCCTTAAAGTCTTATATAGTCACGTTACTATTATGTGTTCATAACCATTTATATTTAATCTTTCTTCCATTAATAGCTGAGTATAGAACTATTCTCACCTTTGTTGTGCTAGTATTGCACACCAGGACCTGGTGTGAATATTCACCTGTGTGATTCCTGTTGACATTAACAGAATAACAGAGTAAACTTTTTTAGGATCCAGATCTTCAGTCCAGGGAAGTGAGGAATATGTGTTCCTGACAGACAGGTCTAGGAAGGTGCTGTCTTCTGATGTGGCCAGCACTGGTGGAGTTACAGGGGCCCTCTCCATGAGGACAGCAGGATGTGGCTGCAGTCAGGGTCTCTGCAAAACTGCAGTAATTATCTGTCACTAGGATGAGGGGATGTGCTGCAGTCTGCTGCTGAGAGAGGAGAGTGCTGAGCACAGTGCTGGAAATATCCATATTTGGCTGCTGAATGGGGGAAGAGAAATGGATGGAGTTTTTTTAAAAAAAAGAGTCCTGAAACTTCTGACATTAAACATTGTTTAGGAATATGCATATTGAATAGATTTTGTTTATTTGTGAGATACAAATATTGTAAAAAAATGAAGATTTTAAGCGTTTGGGAAGTCAACATGTTCAGATAGCTGTGGATTTAAAACACATCTGCCATTAACTTTTTTCTGTGTTATACAAAATGTTGAATCAGTAAGTGCCTCTGAAAAGTGATATGGAGAATAAATCTTTCTGTCTGGCTGATTCAGAACGAAGTCGTTCAGAAGAACAATGAAAAGCAGTCATTGTTTTGTCTTATCACTTTTGTGCCATATGTTCATTTACTCAGCTGAAATGGTGACTGTATAAGACTATCCAGTCTTCTCTACAGGATTGTCTGGAACTGTGTACAGGGTTTCTGACAGGTGTTTGTAGTAAGTGTGGAACTTGGAACTCGGTTGTACATTTCATGTTGCTTTTGCCACTTTTTTGCAAGAAATTTCCAAAATGATTGGAGCATATTTGGCTTCAGAAATGTTGATTGTAACGCCTTGATTACTGCAGTGCATGAGGTGCTCAGTAATTCCAAATGGGTTTTGTGAAACCTGATGGTAGAACAAAACCATAGAGCTAAATGTCAGGAATGAGGCACTGATATAAAGTAAAACCTTTCATTACCTGATTACCAAAACCAGCTCTAATGGCCATGTTTTGGCACATACCTTTCTCATGCTTTGCTTAGCAAAGGTAAACATGTGCAACTCTGAAAATGCCATGTTGCACAATTCTTTTTCAGCAGAAATTTGCTGTTTCCCTTGAAGTTTCCTCTTCAACAGGCATTGCTGAAATTTATGAGAGAACAGTAAATATGTCTTATGTGAATGATAGCAAGACAAGCACACTGGTGGTAAAAATGTATTTTTTGGATGAGGTTTTTTATTATTGTTATTTTGTGTGCTAGTTTTAAGTCTATTGTAATTGGAAAATGCTGAAGTGTGGAACTTCTCCGTTGTGGCAGAAATTAGTGGCAGGCCTGAGTGATGCAGTTGGAAGTACAAAACAAAAGTAATGCAATTTATTTGGCTTTGGTGACTTGCACTTCTCAGGAAAATCTGAGATGTCTATTATGTCTGACAAATGTGCTGGTGAAGCCAGGCTTGGAAACATAACTTTTGATTACTACAGGGAATGCTGTACTTGATTTGTTGGGCAAGATTTGCCAAGAGCATAATGAAAATTGCTTTGTCATTTAATAGATGCTTAAAAGATGCAGTGAGCTTGGATGAGATGTGAGTGATCTCTATTAAGGAAGTGGTTACTGTAAACCCCAGTGATGCTAGACTGCTAATACCATCTGCCCCTTTGTCTTCTGGTTGTCTTATTTGCAAGATTTCTGTTTGTGTAGTTTTAGTGCTTGAATGTGCAGGATCTTGTAGCTATAACAGTGTCTTACAATATGGGTGGGGAAATTATTTTGTACCATTATTTTTGTACCATTTGTCACCTGACTGTAAAGCATCATAAAAAGTGACTATTGCTATTTTTTTAGTGCAGATAACAGCAGAACTGTCTTGTGGAACATTTGATATATATTTACCAACTGGTATGCCTAAATCAATGACAGAATTTTCTGCTTATATGCATCCCTTCTGAAGGCTGTACGATGCCAAGGCATGTGCTGTTTGACCAGCTGGTGAGACATATATGCAGGGGATATTTATCAACTTTTGTATGGAAAATTCTGAGGCTTGGTACTAGATTTTTTTTTGAAATATTTTTGCTTGTTCTTATTTACAGCACACTGTATAGTGTGCATGGCAGTTACCTGTGTTTTTTCTAACAGCATCTGATACACTGTTATGAAGATGCTGCTCAGGAGCCCAAATATTAGCAGCCACCCCTAAAAGGTCATCTCTTATTCTTTACTTAAAACCATGTAATTTTTGTTGGTTTCCTAGGAGGGAATTTTGTCATTGGAATTCTAAAATACATTAAGGTTTGGATACTGGTTTCATTTTAAAAGGGGAGAGCAATAATAGAAGGGAGGAGGGAATTTTTGAAGTCTGAATAACTGTCTGTTATTGACATTTGACTATAAGACTATTGAATTTCCAAAAAAATGGCATGCAGAGAGGTCAAGAATAATAAATAACAGACTTAATAAAATATGTAATTAAACAAGATTAAAGCAATAAAATATCTAATGCAAAGGACTGGTGATTTCTTTTAGTCATGTTGGCAGTAATAACAAATTTCTCATGGGAGGTCTTGGTCAGTTTTAGACATTGACATATGCTGCTGTTCTTTAGGCAGAATTTGCTGGGTACAGAGAACAAATTAGATTATTTCTGTAAGCTTAGAGGTTTACTAATATGTAAATCACTATACATATTCTGAGTGATTTCACATCTAAGATTCTGTGAAGCGTTAGAATTCTCCGTGAGAAGAATGAACAAATAAAGTCAGCATTTGTTCCTGACTGAAAATCACTCTCTCTGTTCTCCAAGTGGCTGATGGGCTGATTAAACTGGTATGGGCTATCAGCTCTCACAACAAATATTCTTCTTTGGAGCAGAAAGGGGAAAACACCAGGTGCAGGAGAAAATAGGGCTTCTCTTCTTGCTGTGACTGTTAAGTAATGAATGATGACAGATACAGAAACTCAGATACAAAACTGCCATTGCACCTGTTGCTCTCCTGCTGTGGTATTTCAATGGTAGAAACACCTTCTAAAAGTGTTTGAGAATAATTTTGGAGCCGTGTGTTTACCTTGCTATCTCAGGATCCCACTGTATTTACTGTGGCACTTTGTCCATTTTTGGGGATGGACTTCCTGGGAATTCTATTTGAGTCAGTGAAGTAAATTCTGGAAAAGAGAAGCCCTTTCCAGCATCTTGCACCTGACCTTTCAGAAGCTGAGATTCCAATTTCCTGATCCAGATGGTTGAGGAAATAGAATAAGTCTCTACAGAATCTTTACAGATGCAAACAGTTCATTAATAATTCAAATTGCCTGAATTAAGACAGTCATTCCATTCTTTATTTGGTGTCTGAATTAGTGTAATCCTATTTCCTTTATTTCCTGTACTGCCTTTACCAAATCTTATTTTGATATAGCATATGATTAGGCCATGCTATGAAATAACATGTTGTAAAGGGTTCTTCTGAATGACTTTGGTCATAATAATTTGAGCAGTGATGACTGGAATGTATTTGAAAAGAAATCTTTACATATGAGACCAAGAACAAATAGCTTGTAGCATTATATAATTATGTGCACTCATTTGCAGTTACATCTCAGGGTGACAATCTGGTCTAACAGTAATTTGGATAAGAACTTCCAGACATAACCAGGTCTTCTATTCAGTATACTCTATATATGTGGTTTTATGCACTTTTGGTGCTGTTTAAATATTAGCTGTTTTAGCATTCAGTTTTAAAATTGTTCATGGTTGTTTTGTCTTAAAAATGAGGTAAAGTTATTATTGTTGCAAATGAGCAGCTCTTTCACTATTAGGTGTTTTGAAATTAATCTTGCACCTCTATTTTGGGCGCTAAAGGTGTCCTCTCTCTCTCTCACACAGAGGAATGTGAGAATCCTTAAAAATGCTAAATTACAAAAGGAAGTAGGTGATCCTATGAATTTAATTTAAATAAAATTTAATAAAATAAAATTTAAAGGTGTTTCTGGCCAAGGGGAACATTATGGAAATGAGTGGTAACACTTAAACTTTATGGGAAAAAAATTCTAGTTTTTTTAAACTCTCACTGTCCATATAAGAAATGTTATGTTTAGATGGCAAGTTCATTCCTAAGCTGCTGTACAGAACTCTGTGTCAGTCAGCCAGAAATGCTGGTTAGCTCAGGCTGTCAAGCCTGGATTCTCACACTACAAGAAAGAGCAGAGCCCTGCAGAGGGAGGCTTATGAAGCTGAACTGAGCTCAAGTGGAGGTGAGATGCTCTATTGTTCAATCAAGAGGAAAAGCTCTTAAATACTTATTTGAGTTCCTGATCAGTTTTTGGCCATACCTGCTTAATCATTTTGCTGCCTTTTATGGCATTTTTTTTGCTGCTGCATTTTCACCTTTACTAGTGAAAACTGGGCTCACCAGAAAAGTAGGGATTGTAGGTACTAATCAGAGCAGGTTTGCATTTTTTTTCTCTGATAGTAAAATTGTAAATGCATCAAGCTGCTTCAGTTCTTCATCTTGTAAACATTTCTTTGAAACATAGATAATTCCTCTCTCTTCTAGCTTGTTTTAATAAAGGGCTTTTCTTTGAGAGGGAAAGAGATGCCTGATTTAAAGTATTTACTTTTCTAATAGACAGGCTCTGTAATGTTTGCTGTAAAATTCACTTGGAGTTGGTTGCACTTTGGATTCTACAAAATGGAATGGTAAAGTTACAGGGTAACATGAAAGGCCCAGATCACCCCTCTCACACCTGCAGCCATTAGAAATGCCATTTCTGCAAACATCAGGCACACAGCTCTGTGAGTGACAAGGCTTTCTGGCTTCTTTTGTCAGGTAGCAATTGTCAGGTTATGTGAACATGAATACAGAAGGATTTCCACATCCAGTAGTCCCACTGATGATGGCCAAAGCATTTTGAATGCTTTTGTGAAAGGTCAGCTTTGTTGGTGGGAAGCAAGAAAGGGCAGTGGTTTTAGAGATCTAATGTTAGGGGAGGTGAAGTGGAAGAACTGAGATGTGAGAGGGATCTTACAAGCAGCCAAGACACTTCTGTTAATTATATTGCTTTTAAATTTTTTTTTCTAAAAGCTGTAAGGAACTGGAAAAGAATGAAGTTGAGATTTGATTAATGGTTGCCTAGACTGCAGTTTGAAAGAAATTGATAGAGTGCTTTTGAAATAGATTTGACTTTTAAGAAAGAAAGATAATCTGTTATTGCTCTATTTCTTACATCATCGTCTGGCTAATGCGATACACTTGGAAAGAACAAAACATAGCTGAGATACCAATGTGACAGCACAACTAATTCACAATCACAGAAACTTCCAGAAGGCATCAGAATCATGTTCTCTGTTTCTGCAAGAAGAGATCACACCACTCCTACACGTGTAGGGAGGCATTGTGTACTATAGGTGCCTGCAGTGCCTGGAGTGTTGTTCTGTTCAAAAATAAACATTTCCTAAGCACTGAGTAAACTCCTGCATATATAAAAGAGAAAGTTACATAAACCTTTAGATTGACAAGACTACTTAATTCACTCAGTATTTGTCATGGGATATATCATAGCCCCTGGGCATCCCCTTAGCATGTCCACTACAAGCAGTGTCTAATGAATTCATAAGTTATTTGTTATGCACCACGTGCCTTTGAGTGGATCATGTCAGTCTATATTGTGCAATGGAATACAGAAAAGGGCTGCACTAATGGGAAATCATTCACTTGGTCATTGAGGCAATCCTGGAGACACAGATGAGATTAATCTGCAGGCATTGTGATTTTGACTTTTTTTCTGATAGTCTTCTAATATCTAGTGTTTTGTTACTCTGCAAGTTATTCTTCTGAGATAAAAAAATGGAAGTATGAGGAGCTCTTTTCTTTGTTTTAAAAATTTACACTGCCATTTTTCCTGTATATAAAATTGGATCTACTAAGATCATGACTGTTAATATGATGACTTTTTACAGACTTTTTCCAGTTCTGACCATTTTTCTGCTTTTTTACTGAAAATGATAACGAAGATATCAGAATGAAAATTAAATTTAGCTTGTCGTGTCCTTAACATTACTCTAGTCAGATTGAAAAAGTTGTTTGTGACATTGTTTTGAGGAGTATAGACATGTACGACTTTTCTTTATGAGGCTTTTGGGTTTGTTTTTTTGTTTGTTGTAGTTGTTTTTGTTGGTTTTTGTTGTTGTTTGTTTGTTTTCAATCCAAGTTGTGCTTCTGCTCTTTCCCCATGTAGGATTGTTGTATTTTCAGACAAACTCCCTCTTCTTTTTTTTTTCCCCAAATCACTAGTGCTATCAGTCTAAATGTACCTGACCCTGAAGCTAACTAAAAACTCATATGACTGCTAATAGGAAAAAAAAGAAAGACATAGAGCCTGCAGTTACCATGCCAACACTGTTCCCTGGGGTGCAGCAACACAGAGATGGATGCTGTGAAATTAAGATCTGTGTGATAGGTAGGAGGTACCTGTGCATGTGACTGTGCACTACTTGGAGCTTTCATGTATATTGTATTTTACCATTTGTATTTTTAATGGTATGCACTAATCTGGTCGTCTTGTTGTTCCCTTCACTCTCTGTGTGCACATTGCAGTTTCCTATTTTTGTGGAATGAGAGAATTTGGTGTTTCAAAACATATAGTGTATATAGTAAGTTTCATGAAAAATTAATAATAAAATGGGTAAGATTTGATGAAGAAAAAATGGCTTTTGGCTTGAATTCTATCTAGAGTTTAATTGTTTCTGTAAAGCAATTGGAGTGCTACTCTACTCTCACCTCACATGTGCACACTCTGTTTGTGGGGGCAACATGGGGATAAGCAAAATGTTTCACAAGAGAACCACTAACAAAACTCACACATGAGACTGGTGCAAGACAAAATTTACTTTGTATTTCTCTGCTTATATGCGATTTTTCCATGTTTGCTTACAGCTGATCTTTAGGTATTTGTTAAATATCAAAGACAAACCTCCTTTTTCTTAATGTACTTGATGTGTTTACCTAAGGCTGCATGATTCTATGAAGTTACAGCTTGTTCCTCACTGCATAAGTACTCCTTCCTTAGATTCAAGAAAAATGCTCTGTTCCATATTCTCTCTCCCACTCTGTACTTTGTAGGTTGATGGGATGACAAGGGATTTGGGAGTATAAGTCTTAGTCAATATTTAAGATTGTCATAAATCAATAGGACTTTAATTAGAATTTACAATTCTACAATATTGTCCCATTTGAATGTTTTGATTTAGTGACTGCTTTGAAAAGCCCTTTTTTAATACCTTTGCACACTTACCTCTTGAAGCAAAACCTTTCTGAGTTAGACACCTCAATTTGTTTTCTTTTTTTCCTGCTGCTTTATTTGTTTCTCCATCCTCCACTCACAAATACATGCAAAGCAGAGGCAGAGCTGTTTATAACATGGTGAGCTTGCCAGGTTGGTTTGCTTGAACTTTTTTTGAAGACTGTGGATTGGTTATGTAAGTAGAAATTCTGTGGGATATTTTACTGACACTTTTTCAAGTCTCTGAGAGGTTACTTTGTGCACTAGAAATGCCAGTCTTGAAGACTGAGACCAAAAGCAGCAGAAAGCTCATCAGTTCCTAAATTTAAAGTCTGTTTAGATTTTTTTGTGGGTCATATTAAAGATAACAGTCTTTAACTCGATAGCAGCTAATTAAGAATATTTAAACTGCAATGTTTTTGCATACTGATTTTTGCTGAGGTCACAAAGCAACAAAGTGATATTCTTGGCAACTGCACTTATATAATGTCCCAATGAGGTTTCCTTCCTTCCAGGCCACAGCTACACAAGAAATGTTCATCACAGCTGCAAGTGCACTTTGTCAGTGTTAATAATTAACATTCAAAAAGCAGCTGAAACAAGAAGTCAGCCAGAAAGGTAACTAAATCTATTGTTGTTAGTTATGTGGAAGTATAAAAGGGATTAATATATGTTGCAATGACATTTTAAAAGCTGGTCTGCTACTGGATAGAAACTTACCAAACCAAAATATGTGGTTTGTGGTTTAGATCTACTGGGTACAGATATGTATACTGGGGAGTTAGAAATTAAAATTTGAAAGTAACTGAGATACTAATGCATCTGAGTCCTGTCAACCAGTGGTTCCTTCTGGGAGGGTTTTTTTGAGGTGGCAGCTAAAGTGTCATATATTGAAACCTTTCTATTGAACCAGGCTCAATGGAGCTGTTCTGGACATCTGCAAGCATCATGTTAATGAGGCTAAAGTATAGAAAGATGGATGAGAGCAGAAAATCTAATTAGGAGCTGCTGCATAACAGCTGTTACGTCAAAACATAGCACAGATACAGGAAAAATACACAGATGAAGGACACTAATTTTGTATGATAAATGTATATTTTGTGTGTGTTGCACAGAATAGCCTGTCTTGGATATATGTCTGATACAGTCTGTCTTGGATTGCCTCATTTGCATAGTAAACTGCTTCCCTGTGACTCCATATGAAGAAGGGATTCCTTGAGCAATTGAGGCTAGCTCCTTATTTGTCTACAAAATTTGACTGTGAAAGCCATGGGAGTTGTAATTCTGACTTAACAAAGATTTTCATAGCCTCAGTCCTTTCCTGTAAAACCTTATGAGTTAATTAAGCTAAGGAGAAGGGTTTGGAGTTATAAGTTACTAAAACTTACTCTTTTCATGTTTTTAAAAAATTCCCTTGAACAGATTATATTTTTCAGGTTGTAGCCTGTAGGGGTTGAGTATTGATCAATGTATAAAAGTGATGAACTTTTCCCTTGAAAATATCCATAGTCATGAATCAACTTAGCAGAATTTTTCTTGTAAGCAAAAAAGTCTTTATCTCTAGTCTTACATCCTCAGTTTTGGATTTCTGTTGGTCTCTTAGCAACTGAATTGCATAATGCTAAATTCTCCAGTTGGAACTGGAGTGAAACTCCTGTTGCCACACAGAATGACCACTTGACATTATTCTTGAATGCCTGCTGATACCATATTAAAAATAACTGTTATTATGTTGGTCACCCAGCTTGGAGGAAAACTGTTTTTCAAAAAAACTTTCATTTGGTTATATTAGCTAACGAAATAAGCAGGCCTCAAATGTAACACATTTGTAAAACAATATGTATAAATTAACTTTCTGTAGAGAGTAATGCCACTTTTGCAGCTATGTTAATGGGAAGAGCCAGGAAACAATGGGACATGGCAGCTACATGAGTCTTGAAATTAAACTGAAATTTTTAGCCCTAACTAGTGGTTAAAGCAAAGGTTTTTGATTGTGAATCACAGGAAATCAGCTCACAGAGGATACTTTAATCATGCATCGTCAGGGAGAGCACCTGGAAACATGTTTTAAGTGGTAACTCCTAAGTATGGCATCACCTTGCACTGCACAGGAAATGAGCTTGGTATGCTGATGCACCAGTGAGGCCATGCCTCTGGATTAAACCCATCAGCCTGGCTGAATGAGGAAGTTACCCACCTGATTGAAAGTGTGCCTCATGAATATTAACTCTCACTGCATTGGGAAAATACAGAGCAGATTACAACACCTAGTTAATAACCAGATGCCTTCTCTTTAGCGTGTGTTACCCCTTATCCACTCCCGTTTTTTCAGGAATGTTTTCACAAGATTGGCACTTGACTTCTGTAGTGGATTAGTTTGTCAAACAAAGAGCAGAAGCCTGGGGTTTGCAGCTCAGTTGTGTGTATGCTAATGTGCTAATCTTCATCTGCTGAGCAGCTTTCTGCAGGCTTCAGTCCTGAAAGATGGACTTAAACTGGAGACTGTATGTTCCCAAATAAGCCTTGATTTGCAGAGTGAAAGGGAAAACCACAGTTAAAGAGTGGGCTAGAAAGGAACTGGGCACAGTTGATCCTAATCCAGGGCTGGCAGCAGGGATTACAGTAAAAATATTACCAGCTGTATGACACTGGCAGTGGGGGTCTCTCCCAGGAATCTCTTTGAATATTTAGTCAGTGCAGCAGAGTTGTGTGATTAGGACTTTCCAAGATGCTAGTGAAGTAGTGAAGTCTGTTGAGTATCCCCATGCAATTCTAAAATCTGAGAATAAAATTGGCCTTGCTTAATTACTGCCCAAGCAAAAAAGCTAGAGTTGAACTGTATATCTGAGAAAAAAAAATATTAATTAAGACCTCTATAATATGCTTGTAATTCTGATATAATGGGAAAGTGGTCCTGAGTTTTGCTATGATGCTGCCTGACAGGGCTCAGTGCTGCTTGCTTCCTTGCTTTTGATATTAGGAAAGCTGGTTGGGTTATCCCTCCTAGCAGGTCTTGACAAAAATTAAAAATCCCCAAACTGAATATCTTATGTTGATGTTGGTATACTGGTAAGGAGGTAGCTGTACTTAATGAAGCAAGAAATTCTTCAAATTATTTATTGTTTCCTTTTGAGAGGAATTATCTTAATGCCAGTGCTTAAAATTTCATTTTGTTAATGTTGGTTGTCAGAGTACTTGGAAATTTTATACAATTGTCACTCTTTAATGCTGTTGAACATGTTTAGGTGGGAAGAGCATAGTGACTGTATAAAAAATTGAAGTAATGGTAATGCAGCTCATCCTGAAAAAAGGATATCTACAACAGTGAAAAAAGGTGATATACAACAGTGTCAACATAACCCATTGACACACTGGGTAGGTTTGGTCCTGGCATACAAGTGTTTCAATGTGTTTGATAGTGATAGAATTGTTTATAATGTAAATTTATTAAACTGGAGCTTTATATAGCAATATATCAAAATACACATCGATAGCTAAATTAAATATGAATTATTGTAGTGGAAAAAGAGAGAAGAAAATAAATAATGAAAAAATAGTGACAGTAAAAGCAATGTTAAATTTGGATGGGAGAGCTGATGAGTTAAAAAAATGCAGAACACACGGTGGTCAAGGTAAGGAGAGGAGCAGTTCAAGTGCAATCACATACAGTGTCTCTGCCATAAAAAGAATAACAAATACATAAGAGATGTTATTAGACATTCTCTGCTTTGTTTAGAGATTTTCTAAAACATTTCATCATGAATGCACAGAAAGTGGAAGTGACCTTTGCAAAAAAAAATAAAAAGAGCAACAACATTTGATCTGAAAACTCTTCTCAGAAGGTTTTGTTTCAATGTCTGTTATGGTGTGAACTACCAAGGAGAGCTTCTGCTGTGGGGTTTTTCTCCTTTATGTTACAGTTTTTTTCTCATATTCTTGTTTTATTTTCCTTGAAGCTTATGCCATGCAAGTGTTTGCAGGCACAGATGGGCAGCCAGGCATGCAGGGTTCAGTAATAACAAATAATAATAGCATCTGACCTCTTTTGTCTGTACTGTGATAGCAGCATGTATTCCATTAGCACTCTGATTGCAGTGTTCTTGTCAAGATTCCTGGTTTTTGCTCCTGGATTCTAAAAGCACTTGATCAATTGATCTTGGAAAGTGCTGAGCTTTTCCTAAAGTCTTTCATACTTGGTTATCATCAAGTGAAATTTTTAGCAGTTTGATTCTATCTGTAAGTAGAGGTGAATGAATCAATAAATGTTTAATAACTACAGAATCAGGAATATATATGTAAGAGAAATTTCCTCTTTCTGCAATATTTGTTTGTAAAATTAGATGAATAATACAAGGATCTCAATAGGACACTGGGTGCTTTCCTTGCAGTCAGTAACTAAAAGTATATTTTTTTTACTTTCTGGAGAACTTACTGTACTGTATGCCCTGCACTTACTCAATTTTTAAACTTGTGTATGGATAGGAGGCTTGTACTACATTAGTCACAGGTTGTTTATTTCTTTGTATTTAACAGTGTATTTTAAATGTGTTTGTAATACACTTTTTTCATATATAACCATGCGCCTAATTCTACTTATAGCATCACCATAATACAAAATATTGAAAAGGATAACAAATATGATAGGAAAAGCCAGTGAATTTTTGAAATTTCCAAAATGTGAGAGGCTATTAGTACATGGTGTGAGATCCTAGTTCAAATCTAGAGTTGCAATGTGACAGTTCCAAACTTTGCAGCTGGTGCTTATCTGTGTGTCTGACAGAGCAAAGCTTGGACTTCAGTAACACACACCCTAACAACTCAAGTGTTATTTAGTTTATATATGCATTAACAAAGACCCTTTGCAGTTGGAGTCATTACTTTGCAATCCTTTTAAGGAGAACTGTGAGCTTGCTGGTTCTCTGATCTTTATCCTATCCCAGCCTAATAGGGTAAGAGTAGTTGGGTAAATGACAGCAAAAGCCTGCCAGCAGCCTTAAATAAGAATCAGCCCAAATATGAACAAAGAAAAAAATTAGAGAAAAGTTGTGACCTGTGTATTTTGGAGAACCCTGTTGTTATACATTTGTTCAGTTTTCTCTAGTTTGGGGATAGGAAACAGGGACCTCCCATCTCTCTAAGCGCCACTGCTTTAGTAACTCTCTCCCCTATCCAAAATGGGGGATTTTGCTTCCTCCTTGCCTATTTCTGAGTGATTTTATTGTCTTCTGCTGCATTTTGGAATTATTTAGACTAATATTCTCTGGGCAGTGCTGTATACTGGAGAGGTTTGGGTTAGAATTTCCTTGATCCTATAAAGGACAAAAAAAGCTAACTGATCATGTTGATAGATCAGTGGCAGAAGTAGGGAAAGCAAACAAATCATTAAATAAATTACTGTTCTAGGCTGATACAAGAGGATTTAAATAAGAGATTCTTAGAAGAGATTGTTTGAAAAGACAATGATAAAAGCTCTGTGAACCCTGCAAAGCAAAGATGGAGACTTATTTAAGCTACTGACTTCTAAGGAGATGAGAAAACCCCACCTTCAATGCTTTGTGTGGGGGGAATTCTTAATAACAAGAAACTTGTTGCTCTTTCTGTAGAGGAGAAACAAAGGACTGACTTGTAGTGTTGGAAAAGTCAGAGCTGTAACACTAACTCACTTCCCTGGTGGCTTTCTATCAAAGACATTTTAAAAGGCATTTGAGCACCAAACTGTTCTTTGTGCCTTTGAAAAAATCCCTTGTGTGAAAGCAAGGGTGATTTAGAAAGGCTTATCATTTGGAAAACCTTTGATAACACCTCATACGGATTTCACAATTTCAGAACAAACAATCTTAATTAATTCTTAATAGCAACCTGCTTACAAACTCACTCCTGCTCTCTCAAATGCATTCTTAGTAAAGAGAAGGCCATAGTGAATGTTTAGATATCTGACGTGGATCCCTGAAAAGGATGAGTTGTGAGCAGTGTACCCTGAAAGAGGTGCCTGACAAAGAGCAGTGCTTCAGATCCTTGTTGACTGTTACAAATGTGTATTAAATCTTCCAGAATGCATCTCCATATTTATTCCAAACTGGATTTGCTGCTGGTGCAATCCTTCCAAGCTTATTCCTACCTTCTAAACCATGCTGCCTTGGATCCTGGCTGACGTAATTTGTTTCCTTGGCATCACATCTCAGTGGTGGTTTTGTGTAGTCAGCGTTGTCTATCAGGTTGAAAGTTCTTACCAGTCTTGAGCTGCACATTACCACATAATTTCCATGAAGGTTATTCCATGGAATATGCACAGGAACAAATGCTGCTCCTAGGTACAAACTGGGTTTCTTAGTACAAAATCAGCTGTGTTTTTCCCTTAAACTAGATCCATGAGGGGGGTCCCTGTGAGGCCAGTCCCTGGCTGCCACCCTGATGGGGCAGTAAGAGAGTTGTTGCTGCAAAAAGATGTAAAGCCTTTGAAGACAAGATGTAGATCATAAAACAGTGATGGGAAGTGCTCTTCATGTGCTTGTCAAATACCCATCTCCACACAAAAATACATTTTGGTGACTATTTTTAGGATCATCACCTCCAATAAAATGCCAGGTTTTAATGTATTTAATTTATTTTCAATAATCATACTTCTGCTGCTGCAGATCTGGAGGAGAGATGCCACATTTATACCTTTGCTTAATGATAAAACTAGCTTAATCTTCTGATTTCAGAGCTTGTTAACACAAACTGCATTTGAAAATGGTAATTTTCCTTTAATGAAATGGCATTAATGGGGCTAAAACTTGCTCGATAGCTGCATGACATTTTAAAGAATTTTGTGATTTTTGTGTGCCATGTGGCATCAGTTTACAGTACTCAGTGTCCTTTTTAAGGAATGCAAGACTAGAAGGGACCATCTGGGTTATCAAATACAAAGCCTCACAATTTCAGGCAGAGAGAAACAGACCTGGTGCAGAAAGTCCCACAGAGTAGTTTTCCTTCAAGTGTCCTCCCTTGCCAAATACAATAAAGTCATTCCCAAACCCTTACAACAAAGTAAAAGATATTTTTAATTAAGAAGAAAGAAAACTACTGTATCAGGTTTTATCAAGGCCAAGAAGAAAAGCTGAAGTGTAATGAATTGAATACAAGTTGGGAGAAAAGAAAGAGCACTTACAATTAACTGAGAACAGGATTCAGAAGACTTGCAAATTTTTCCAGTTTACTTTATTGCCAAGTGCATTTCTAAAAGTAAAAATAAGCACTACTTGGCACACAGGTTATGTACAAATCTCTTACCAATTTGGAAGGGACACCAAAGCTATTGAGAATGTTTGTCCAAAGCACAACGAACTATGATTCTGAGATACAAGGAACATTTCATTTAATGGTATAAATTATCTTCATCTTTGAGAGAAATATAAACTAACAATTATGAATAGATAGTCTAGTAATGTAGCTATTCATTGTAAGCAATTTTTAGTGGTTTGATTTAAAGCTCATTTTGAAAAACAACATCTTTTGTTCAGAGAAAGGAACTGCATGTTACCATAACATTATGCAGATCAGCTGCCATTACAGTAGCATTTATTTTAATAGGAGGAGGTTTTCCTGCTGTGAGGGGGACAGGCAGTTGTTTAGCTCCTTCTTGAGTGCAATTCTTTTTTCTGTCTTAGTGTCTTTTGGAAGAGATATCCTTTTTTCCATATCTGTGAGACAATGAACAGGTGTATGTATACTTAATGTATCTGGAGTTTCTTAATCCACAGGGGCATGTACTATATTGAATTAATCTCCAGAAGAGAATTACACAAGAGAAATTTCTCTTCCCTGGCCCCTTCTCCTTCTCTGTACACAGAAAAGACAGATATTAAGGATTAAGTATTTTTTATCCTTTGCATATTATCTGTGATTACTTTAAATTCTGTTTTGTTGCTTTTAGGAAGGCTTTGTATAGCAAAATAAAAATAATTTAATACTATGAAGAAGCGTGAACTGGCAGTGTTGAACATACACCACAGTGAATCTACCAGTTCTTTCCTACAGCTTTTACATGAGTGATGATAAAATAGCTTAACAGTTCTGCTTATCAATATTAGTATAGGCAAATACATCCAGGAATGTTGGTGCAGACCTACATGCTCATCAGTTCTTAAAGAAGAAGTCTTGGCTGAGTAAAGTCAGGAGTGTGGTCAGCATGGTACAGAGTAAGTTCCCTCTTGAGGATGAATTTTCCAGTGCTCCTGATTGGTTTTTGACAGGTATCCCAGCTCCTGCCTGTGACCAACTCCTCTAGCTCTTATTTAGATTTAGTTTAGGTAAAACTTTACTGATTTGATTAGAAATTTTGCCTAGCAGAGATTGAAAGATTTGTTTCTATGTGCCATTTTTAATTTATATAGTACCCATACTTATTCAATTTACAATATTAACAAATTACCTAAAGACTTAAAAAATGTCCTTTTAATCATACTAATATACAATTAGAACATTAAGAAGGAAAGTTATTTAATAACTTTGTAGATGGAAACAGAAATTTTAATTTAAATAATTAAGGTTACCTCATGTTTCCATAAAGCCAGTGCACAATATAGGAAGTACAGAACATTAGATAATACATTCCAGAATGTTAAGAGGTAGAAATTAAACAATAAAGCAGAATAAATAACAAAAATGCAAAAAAAAATTTTTTTAAAAATCCCAGTGAATTTTTCCAGTGTTTGTGGAGCTCTGATTTTTTTCTTCATGATGCAAAACATTTCTGTCAAGCCAGGTTCTTTCCAAAACCATGAAAAGAAATAGATTCAGATTCTGTTTCATCTCTCATGCACTGTGTAACTTCAATACTGGTAGGGAGTTTTTGCCTGTTACTATCCATATCTGGTTTAAAAACTGTCTTGTTGGAGAAAAAATTCTGGCTAGCATTTCCAGTGCAAATACATAAAACAAAAATTCTGATAAACAATGCACACTACTGAACATTTAAAAAAATGCTGAAGAGCATTTAATACAGAATTTCTGAGTGATATTTTAACAGCATTGTTCCTGTGAAAGACAGGCAGCAGTATCCTGCTAGTTAAATAACAGCATTACTGCTCTGTTGGGAGCTTCTTGCATTACTTTTATGAATATAATATTGCTTGCTTCTTTTTTGTTTTTTCTCATTGTTTCTGTTGCTTTGCTATTTGCATGCAAAGGGTTAGCTCTTGCTAAGTTCTCCTCTTCTGTCTGCAGGAGACAAGGAGCAGCTTTCAAAAACCCCTTTGACATCATTTAGTAGATTGTACTGAGTGCTAATGGTGTTTTAAATTTTATCTTCAGTATCTCAGGGTCTGATAGGAAATATGAGCTGAAGAGTTTCAGCACACTCAGACTGAATAAACCTTCTCTGGTTAAAAATGAAAACCCCAGAAGTGACTGAGAAGCACCTTGGAGCAGACAGAGCCCTGTCCCTAGGAGATAACAAGGCTGGGATAAGTTGACTCTAACATTTATGTTTTCCCTCAGTAAGATAGAGAAAGAATTTGGAAGAATTAATTTCTTTTAATTCCTTCTTCTATTTACTGAATTCCCACGTGCAATTAGATAGAATTAATTTTGAAAGAGTCATTCTGGATCTCTGCATTTGCACAATGGTCTCTACTCTTTTGGTAGCTGAACTGTCAGCTGGTTGCCTTTGCTGAGAAGCTGGTGAATGAGGGCTCAGTTACCCAGGGGCATTATGAATCAAGGGATGATGCAATTCTGCCTCAAGGGTCTGATCTTTCTGGGAATGCATTTCTAAGAAGGCCTCAAAAATTTCAGACTGAAAGGTGAAGATTGCCCTACAAGAGACAGAGCCTAGCTGAAGGAATATGAGAAATAATTGTAGCCCTTACACAGCAGCAGGTAGCTGCTGCATGAATCTGTCTTTCCCTTAGCCCTTAGGTCATTGCAAGTGATGCTCTTCAATCTGTTTCTAATGACAATTCACTGGAGGATTGCAGTGTGGGTCTTTACAGTGAATAATATGAATATGCTGAACTCTTCCAAATGGTTCTTTGGGGTATGTGTATTTATTTGCTTTGTCAGAATTTGCTTTGGGGGGTGGGAGTGGGAAGCTGAAATGAATGCAAAATAAGGTAGATAACAGTACGTCTTTAATGTGAAATACTTATGGCTGCTGGGAGCTGCTGCTCTTGGTATGAGCCTTCTCTATGATCCAAGCATAGCATCTGTCTTCCCTGTATTCTGCATTTGCACTGACATAATGATTCTGAACTTAGGATCAATAAGCTGAGAGAATTAGTCATTATATATGAGTACTGTGCTTTTTCCCAGGGAATTTAATCAGTAACACCATACACAATTAATTTGAACAAATCTCAGCAGGGTACAATGGGATCAGGAGCAAGAATATATTCTTAACATTCAGGCAACACCTACAATAACTGTTCAGATTAAAATTAGAATTTGAATTAAAATTCAAGTGATAGCCATTTGCCTTTAACGAAATTCTTGGAAATAATCACTGCTGAAGTACATATTAAGCCCTTTCATTAACCTCTAAAAGAATACCTCTAAGTGTTGCTCCTTGGCTGAGATGTTAATATGCTAGTCATGCTGATGACCTGTTCACAAAAGCTGAATTACCAGCTGCATTTGCATTGATCTACAGATGAAGAGTGCTATTTCAGAGCTGTGGTGTTCTCCAGCTACAACTGTATGCAATTATTTGAGTGATGATACAACAAACATTAATTATGTTGATGAAAATGCATCCATTTTCAATATGATGAGTATGAAATATATGATTTTATATATATGATGGGAAATCTTATACAATGAATAATAATTTTTTCATCAAAGGCACCAAAATAGACAGTTATTGCTCTCATAAAAGGTTATAGTGAAGGGGTGAGACACAGGGCAAGAAATCGACTGATCTCAGTGGGGAGAGCTGCTTGAGTAGCACTGCACAGCTGATTGTTGCCTCAGAAAATAAAATTGCCTATTTTCAGAGGACAGCTTCTCTTCTGATATGCTGGCTAGCTGAGGTTCACAGCTCACAGGGTCCTGACCAGGGAGGTGCCTCTCTAGCAAACTGTGCCTAAATCCAGCTCTATCACAGCACAGAGCTCAAGCAGGGCTGGCAGAGGGGGCAGTGAACGAGCAAGGGCACACAGAGGCTCCAAAGCTCCTGTAGGGGCAGGTGGCAGATGCAGGAGCAGAACTTCACTCTGCTCTGTGTCTTTCCCCCAGCTCCTGCTGCTGGGAAGTTTCTGGATCCCTGTGTGTGTTGTGCAGTGCGCAAGGAGGCAAAGGCAGGGTCTGAGCTGGGACCGTGGGTGACACAGATGTCAGAAATGGTGAAGCACATCTCAAGGTTTCTGAATCAGGGCTTTGTCCTGTGCTGGCTGCCATAACCTGGTCATTACTCTGTCCATGATGTTTATCCTCCTATACAATAGAAGAAAATAACGCAAATTATGTAAAGTTACAGTGTTGGGTTACTGTGGAGAGGTCACCCTTTGTTCTGGCCTGGCAGTCCAATTATAGCAATGAGGGAATTAACTGTCTCTTTGAGATGAAAGCTAGTGATAAGACACATCTCTGGCTCCTTCTTGTAATATTTCTCTTTAATTTAGCATATCTTGAAGGTAGAGTTTTAAGCCTAAAAGCAGGTAGAAGTGCTATGTTGAAAGCAGACATATGCTGTATAAAGACAAATAAGTAGAAACAAGGTGTATTATGTATATGTTTGTGTGCATTAAAAGAAAACCATGAAACAGAAAATGTTAGGCAGAGTTAAAAAGAAAGGCATGTTGTAATATTTGGACTTCCTTCTGTGTGAATGGCAAAGTATTTTGTTGGTGATTAGTTTTTACTTGTGTAGTTATACTTAACCTGTTCCTGTTGTGGGAATTTCCCTAAAGTAATAGTAATAATAATAATTCAGTTATACTCCCCAAATATGAAGAAATATAAATAATTCAAAGGATTTTTATAATGAAAAAAGGATGTGGTCACATCCCATAGGGAAAAAGAAATGGGGACAAATAGGTTCAATACCTAGGTTTGTATCATAAAGCAAAACAGTTGAGTCACACATCTTGTGTCATGATTACTTTTAGTATTTGATGGGAAATTTTCCTAGATTATCTATTTAAAAATAAGATTTTTTCATTGAATTACAGTGTAAAGTCTGTCCTAGCCTCACCATATGAAACTGAAATGGCAGTAGATGACCCTCATCAGCTTCCAGCCTCCTTGTATGAGGCACAGTATCAAATAATCCTCAACTGTTCCTCGTTCAGTATTACTCAAGTCCTTTACTCTGAGATTTATCTTAAATAAATCTCAGTCCTTTACTCTGAGATTTATCTTAAAATATAGCACTGGCACTGATGAGTGTTAATCTGCTTTTTCAAACATTTTTCAAAACATATCCCAAGATTACAAAAGAAGGTTTTCTTCTGCACCCCAGTGGGGAAGTTGCTCAGAAGGTCCATGCATGGGTAGAAAAAAGAAAAAAAAAAGTTAGAAAAATTAAAAATTACTTTTAGAAACTTCCCCTCAGAAAGCCAATAAACCTTTGAGTTATTTCAACTTTTCAAATATTATACTAAGAACAACATAGCGGAGAAATGGCTTGGGTTGAGCTCTGTCCTGTAAAATAATCACTGTCTGTGCTGCCTGGAGTATTTTGGAGTTTGAAGTTCCTGATCTTTTTTCCTCTACCAAGTCAGGTTTTCCTTTGAAGTACTCCTTTCACATGGCTGTTGCCACAAATAGATAGTATGAGTTTCTTCAGAGACTGACACTGATTGTAGGTGATTTTGGCATTCTTGAAAAGCCACAGCTACAATCTGAGAAGGGGTTAGGCCTGGCTGAATTGCTTGTTGCAAATCTGTTGTGTGGATTTGTGGGTATGAGCCATTGTAGGTGGACTTGGTGAAGAATTTTCAAAATAGGCTCCTAACTTAACATACACTGGGAACTGTGAAGTATTTTACATAAAAAGTCATGCATAAATATGTGTTACATAACCACAGCAAGCAGCTGTAATGGAGCTTCTGAGGGGCCTGGGACAGGCAGCAGCTCACAGCCTGCCTGGAGAGATCAGTGTAAATTACAAAAGCAGTTGTTTCCTCAAAACTTGTTTGTCAGAGTTCTTGCAATTGAAAAGAGGGATGAATGTGATAAAACAAGGGTTTCCAAGAAATATTCACAAACATAGAATTAGTGCTTTTATTTGTTGTTGTTCTGCTTTGATTTCAGATAATGCTGCAGCACAGAAAATACTGGGTTGTAGAAAGTGGAAAATCATTTAAGATTTTTTTTATGTAGAAAATGGAAAATTCTTTAAACCTGGATTTAAGTTACAGTTGACTTCAAAGAACACCTCTGATTCTGGAGGAGGGGGTTTGGAACGGAAGTGAATTTGCTTTGAATTTACTTCTATTCATGCCTTCCTTTTTTCTGTTAGTTGCTTATAATTTCATTGATGTACCTACCAGCAGTGTATATAAAACATGGTATGTTAATGACATAATTAATATGCCAAGCAGCACATGAAGGCACCTTGACAGGTTTGTGGTTTACCAGCACTGGTTTTACAAGATTAGGCTGGAACTCTCCAGCTGCCTGACGTGAGTTGTTTACTCAGTCTCTCATAATGCTGAAAATCAAGTTGTTATCAGCTGAGTGAGCAGCACAGTGTTACCATCTTCAGTGCTTACCAGTTGGGCTTCTTTGCCTTAGTGAGCCAGTCATAATTTTCAATTAGTTTAAGGATAATAAATTCAGAGAGCAATTTTGATCTCAGCTATGAAATTACTTGTTTAAATGCAGTTGGAGATACAAAGGAAAAATTATTCATACATAGGAAAAAAAACCCCAGAACACGAACTTTTTAAAATTTAGTAGAAGAGATTTTTGTCTTTGGAAGGTTGAAATGACTGGATCTTGCATCTAATGGCCTTACAGCTTTTGGCCAGTAGTCCAGTCCATCCCAACAGATCGATAATCCTTTAAAGCAGAGTGAACAGTAACCAGCTGGTAGTGCCTGTGCTCAGTGCTCTGCGCCAGCTCAGTGACCTCAGCCCAGGCCCTGACCAGCCTGATAACCCTTCCTACAAATTGCAGCAGCAATATTTAGGGACTTCGTGGTGGTTTTGGCTGTAGGGCTGGAGGGTGAATGAATGTGGCTCGTAAATGAAAGCCTTCTGTTCCCTAGGAGAAGGTGATTCATTTTAGAGTGGCTGTGTGGAGTGTGGATTGTGCTGTTCCCCAGGTGTCTCTGTGATAGCACTCTGCTACTCACAGCTAAGGCAGTTATGGCTCCTGATCAGATTGCAAGTTGTTGTCCTTTTGTGTGAAAGGTTTGCTGTTTAATTGCATAGACATAAGTGATTTCTTGTCACCTGTAGCCAAGGCACAGTGGAATTTGAAGTTCTGCTGTTTGCTGTACAATATAGTTTTATGTCACACGAGGCCTCAGGTCTCCTGATTTAGCAGCTTAACACCTGTCAGATTCATAGAACAAAGTCAGAATAAAAATTAATGTTCTCTTTTGTGAATTCTCTTCACTAGAGCTAATCCAAAGGCTTTATTTCTTCAGTTTTGCTGGTGCATTTACTGCACATAACAATAATTATCTGAGATAAAAATCTACTGTACTTTGACTCCCGTTGATAGTGAAGCTCATTACACCCCCATTATAATTATTACCCTCTTTATGTATACCTTGTTAAACACTTCAAAAGCTGGCATCCAGGGGATGCTGTTTTAAGAAACTATTTAAGTGATCAGGATGAATTATGTAAGATATTAAAAGTACGTTCCTTCTACATCACTTCAAATCTTACAAAATTTGGGGTGCATAATAATCAGAATTATACAAATAATATTATTCTGTCTAACAATTCTCTGACACTTTCCCAGTATGCATTTGCTTCACCAATGCAAATTTATCTCTGGGAGCAGTCCTACTAAAGGCAATGTAGGAGTAAAAGCCATGGCTAATAAACACAGGGTATCTCTGCCTGAAATACTCAAGTAAATGTATGTCCTCAGAAGTGTAGCACAGGCTAGGGGCAGCCAGCAGAAATAGAAATACAACTAATAGCTAAGAAGGATAATTACAAAAACCCCAAACCCTAAACATTTGTGTTTTATCAGTGAAGCTGTACCATTAATTGGTTGGACTCTTGGCTCTTGGTATGTGACAACTTCAGCTGTGTAGCGGGGATCAGTTAACCCAAAGCCACAGAGATTACCACTATCAGAAATGTTGCTTTTCACAATTTACACCTTTTTCCTTGGCATTTCTTTGGCAACTGTTCTGTGACATGCAGGAGATAATGCAAACTTAGACTGAAATATCATTTTCATTTCAGTGCTGAAGAGCTTCACTTCCAAGAACACAGCATTCAATATACGAAAGCCTGCTTTTCTATTAAAGACAATTGAATTTTTAGAAATGTATTTCTGCTCTGCAAAATGACTCTTAAAAATTGAATTCTGAAGTGAATCATAGGGCAAAATGAGTTTATTTAATAGCAGGACAAGACTATGCTGGTTTGGAAAATGTAGCAAAAGTCTCTACAGTTTAGGCATTGCTATTGACAGTTCTTCTGTGTGGATGCTGTACTGTTTAGCAGTTGCATGAACCTGATAATTTACACAGATATTTTACATGCCTGAGGATGCTCTTTGTAAATAATGGACTGCACAGTAAGTCCAAAGAATGAAACAAACTTGACAAATACATCAATGCAGGTCTTGTAAAACCAAACCCCTATTTAACTCACTGTGGTAGAATTGGTTGTGGAGAGTTTACTAAAACCAACCTTTTAAAAATAGTTTGTTGCTTGTACTGTGAATATGCATCAGAGGTATGGTTTAAAAAAAAAAGGCAATTTAAAATTTTTTCTGATCATATTTGGACCAAATTTTAATGCACTTCATTTTTTACCCCCCTGGAATAGCAGTATATATCCCTAGTATTTTTTTGCTGAACCGTTGTAACAGTAAAGCTCACCTGAGTGAGTAAAAGAAGCAATAAGATCTAGGATGTTTGCTTTGCATCCTAAAACTAATACTGAGACCAAGTTGTTTATACTGGAGGTAGGCCCAGGTCTATTTTGGAATCATCACTTCTGATTCTCTACAGTTTTGTTATTTGGACTGAGATCTTATTTAACTTGTCTCATATTCAAGTGTTTGAAAAGATCATGCATGGAATGCCATGCATGAAAATCTAATCTGGAAGTACCACGCATTCGTGCACACAGCTTCTGGTTATTTATTAAGGAGCAGCTGTTCAATTAAACATTTTACTTTTGGTCACAATAAAAAACTGGTAATAGTTTGACTCAGTAGACATTTTTAAAAGCATATTAAATATTTGAACAAATTTTTTTCTGCTGATGGCTAAGAGAAGCATCTAGTTACTTCATTAGTTGGTGATCACATAAGAACACTGCAGAAGGTATTTTTAGATGTAAGCAAACACTCTGTCCCTCTTGCTTCTTCTGGATATAGGAAACTTTCTGATTTCATTCTAGTTCCAAGAGTAAATAAAAAAATGGGCTGTAAAATGAAATATCTATATATTGCCCCGATCTTTAAAAATGCATTTAATAACAGAAAAAACTACAAACATTTGCTGTATTTTTAAGGAAATAAAAGTCCACAGAATAGTGAGGTGAACTTTGTATCCATGTATGCATACCCCATGAAAGTAGCTGCTCATTTGCACTCATTCCTTGTTTTTATTCTTTTAGATTTTTGCCAGATTCTGTTACTGGGTTATGCTACTCTCTTGATTTAGAAGTGGTAGAATGTTGGGTATTTAGCATAGCTTCTATTGTTTCTTTTCTAAATATGGACCACTTTGATTAACAGCAGTACAATTTTGATATTTCAGGTGTGTTATGGATTAAGCATACATTTGTATACTACAAAAAACAAGATTTCCCTTCATTCTTGTTTTTCCACAGAGATACAAAAGCTTCTGGCTCAGAAATAAGATTCCCCTCTCCCTATCCCACCTCAAATTTTGTGTTCAGTTTTTTCTACCAAGTCCTTTCCCAACTCATGCAAAAAAGCAGTGATGTCTGAAGAGTAGCAATCTCTGAAACCTGGGACCTGAAATGTTGAAAATGTCGAGGCATGAGCCAGGATCTGTTCTGGCAGCAGAAAATATGGGAGACTCTTGGGCAATTTAATGTAGAATGCCAGAAACCTGGTTCTTATCAGGCAATGTCAGAAGACTTCAAAGGTTGCTTTGTGGCTGAACGTTGCTTCCTGTGCTGTAACAGTGAGGCATCCAGAACAGACTGAGCATATTGTCAGTTTGTCAGGATGTCTTGGAAGGCAAAGAGGAAGGATCAGCATTTTCTGTGTAATGTAATGGTTAATAAAAAGTGAAGGAAGTTTCAGGATAAGTGGGAAACATATTGCAGTCCTTCTGTTTTGCGTTCTTGTGAGAGTCAAAAAGATTTTTTTCAAGAATGCCATTTTGGTGGCAAACACATTTCAAAAAAACATTGCAGGGTTGTGGCGTTCCACCCTGAAGGGAAGGGAAGCACCCAAGATTTGTATATGCCCGTGGTTGAAAAGGAACCGCAAATGTCAGAGGCTTTTAAAAAGACAGTTTTATTGGTAAATTATACACTTGGCATGGAAATTGGTATGTTAGTCCCTTATCTTCTCATGTAAACACAGTGGTGGATTTTGAATAAAGGGTAGAGTGAAAGAGAGAGGGTGAGACAGAAAGATCACCAGTGCTGGCTTCAGCATTGATCCAGCACCCTGCACACCAGGACTTTGTGGAGGTAGGTTTTTATAGCTAAGGTTTCCCTACCCTGGAGGTAACCTTCTCACTTTCTATGCAAGCTGTTACAATGTGCAGCTCATTCTCCCTGGCATGTCTGGAAATGGGTCAGAGCTCTTTAGGGGTCGGGGGTGGTCTTGTTTTACCCGTACTGAGCTGGCCTTTGGTCCATGTCTGCTTCTTGCCCTAAATCCCATGGCTGTGCTATGCTGTGCTTATTCCCAGGACCCAGAACAAGGACATTTGTCCCAGCAAAGTACTGCCCTACCTCCCCTGTGGCCCCTTCTCCAGCCCCATCCCATTGTTTCCCTTAGCATGTCCTTGCCAGCGATCCTTGTTGGCTCCGTGGCTGTCAGTGTTTGAGACCTGCAGTCAGCCTCTTGTCCCGACCTTCTGCAGGGGTGTCTGAACAGATGTGTAGCAGCAGAATGTGTAGTGAGTCACTAGATTCTTGACATGGGTCTTTTTAGGTATCTCTGTTCTCCCAGAGCTGCCCAGCCTAAAAGGAGGAGCATGTTACTGTGGAGTAGCCAGCGAAGCCTCATAGTTAGAACAAGCCATGAGGCTTCCTGGAATAAACCTGCACAACATCTTCTCTCTGCTTTCTTAGGGGAGGTTTTGAGACAAATCACCACATAAATCTTGTGGTTTTAAATAATTCATTCTTGAGTATTTGAGAGATTAGTAGCTTTGTAATATCTGAGCTAAATTTAGCTATGCTTTACGTGAAGATGGCAACAAGTGTTCTTTTAGAGTGCTAAGTGATTGGATGGGATAATTAAAAAAATCACATATTGCTTTCTGTCTTCTTTTATGTGTTACTCTGTAAGAAGAAAATATGAGAGGATTGCACACTTTAGTCTACCAGTGTATTGCAGTGACATGAATTTATAAATAAGTAAAATATTTTTGCTTGAATTTCCTATCACATTTGAAAAGCTGCAAGTGTCAAGTGCTCTGGGTTGGTTTTTATGTTGGTGGGGTTTTTTTTGTAATGAGAATTTTAATAGATCTGTGTTTGGCTGTATGAAAATATGCAACAAAAGCACTCAGCCTATCTTGGAGCAATTTGATTGTAAAAAGCTTGAGTTTGAATTAATGCATTTTTGTCGGAGTGACTTGACATAGAAGCAAGTTTTGGGGGAAGGACTTGGTATTTATGTGTTGAGTTTTGAGCAACGCTGGGTTTTTTATGATTACCACCATACAATTAGATCTTTGGGTCCTGCGGAAATACGCCTTTGTCAGTAGAGTTGGAAATTCTGAGTTAAGGAGTCTAGTTTTGGGGCTTCCATGAAAACTTATCCAAGTTACAAAGGCTCTGCTTTTCCAATTTTCCATAAGTAAAACATGAATAAATGTACTTTAATTTTCTTTATAAGGGTAACTGTGTTTTAATTCAGGCACATTGTATTTTAATTTCCTTTATAAAGTATTTTGAGAATTGTGGGTAAGCATTTTTTTTTATAGAGGAACAGATATTTATTGGCAGGAATTTGTCTTGGATTTACTGTAGGTTAAGGTAACTTTTCTTTGGCACCTTTAAGAACAATTTCAACAGTATAAAAATATCCACTCTGGGGAAAAATGATTACTTCTATTGGGCTGTCATGGAGTAACCAGAAGCCTGGAGGCTCAAAGTGCTGCTTGAGAAAGTACAGCTTTTCGTTTTACAGGGAGTCTGTGCCCCTGATAATTTATGGGCAAGGCGTGGCTGTAGTCAGACCTCTGTAGGATTTAGATGGTGAAAGATGAGTAGGGAAAATTTTATCTCCACTTCTGTCTTGTGCACCTAAAGCCAATATTGTTCCATCTCACTGGGTTTTGCTAAACAAACCATCTACAAGGATCAGATTTATTTAGCCATTATTGAATTACTCCAGCTCCTGTAAAATACGAGGCTAAAGCACACTAAAAGGTGATTTTGTAAATAGAGCCCATTCTGTTTCTATTGTATAAACAGAGCTTAGTGTCACAGATTCATATTTTTGTAGGCTGCAGTTGTCTCACTACTGAAGTTCACCAAATAAGGTCTCAAAACAGAGAGTGTTTAGCTTTCCAGGTGCTGAGTGAGATCACCAAGTGGTCAGATGAACTTTTTTTGTCTAAATCTTGCCTGATAGCAAAGCTTTTCTGAAAACTTAGAGCTCTCTGTATTTGCAGTTATTTTCATCTATCAATATGCTATTGATTCTACTTCTTACCAGTTCCCAAGGCCATAAATAGGAATTGATAATTTGGAAATACATGATTGTCCCCTGTACAAGAAGAGACAGTTCTGCTGATTAGGAATTTTTTGGTATGAATTCTGAAGTAGTTACTTTGACAATGCACTCAAATTTATGTTTTAAAGTAATGTCCTTGCAGATCAGAACTGACATTGGTTGCTGTTACTTAGTTTGCATAACCATGATATTTTTAGAGGCATTCATGGCATTGGTCCCTCTAAATTACAACAGAAACTGTCAGTCTGCTTCCATTTCCACTGAAATAAAAATAATTGAAGAAAGTTTATGGAGTCCAGATTTTTAGATGAGTCTTCATGCCCTCCAGTGAAGTAGAACTAAATGCCCTTGTAAAAAGTTCCCACATGGCTTGTCTTTGATTAGTTAGCTGATGTTCACAGGCTGGTACTGGTGCACTCACAGAATGCACAAAGCTTTGGAGGTGTATTTCACAATTTGGAGCTGTACTGCTGAAGTTTTCTGGGTTTGGGTCAGGTCTCCAGGGAGCAATTAGTACAGCTGGTGTGTAAACACAGCTTTCATTGTTGGGAGTGCAGTTTGTATGTGTGGAGTAAAGAATAAACCTCTCCTAGGCTTGAGAGATGTGACGTGTCCCTTCTGCATTTATGACTCTGGATGTAAGTTTTGAGCAAGTATAATCTGTTGTGTCAGGGTAGACCCAGTGTTGCTTGCAGGAATATGAAAGCTGATTGTTTTCTGCAGTAATGCATTCAGCTTCAATTTTTCATCCATTTTGAAAGAAAAAAAGGGACAAAACGGACAGGTTTTTAACACTTTTCAATGGGTTATAATTGTTAAGATTTTTTTTTAACCTCTGTTTCCACACATTGGGATAATTGAATTTATACTTTTTTTAAATTAAGTTTAAAACATAATGCAATTTATTTAGGTAGCAGAAGGTGTGTGGGTATTGGTTTTGGCCTAGGAACATGATCTGGGACTACCAAATTCAGATGACTTGCTTTTGGAAATGAGAATCTGTTGCCATGGCCCACATAAACCTCAGAGCAAGTTTTACCATGTGATCACAAACAACTTTTCAGCACTTTGAGAGAAAAAGCTCCCATTTGGGGTGAGGAGGTACGTAGGGCACCAGGTCAGGCCAGTTTCTCTGCACCTGCAGCCAATCTTTTGTCAGATGAAGGGGATGACTGCCACTCCCACTGTCCTTTGGTGACCACAGGTACCTTGGTCACTGCTGATCCAGCTCCAGCAGGATGGGCTCCAGCACTGAGTGACCAATGGACTCCTAGCCCTGGTTCAGCTCCCTTAACCTGTGCTAATAACAGCACCAAATCTCCTTCAATGTACAGCTTTTGGAGACATTCAGACAGAGGCATCACTGACATTCCAAGGACTCCTTAAGAAAATGTAGCCCAAGTGCTTGATCCCTCCTTGTGTCCAACACTGATTGCATCATCACAAGTCTACTCCCTCAATATGCCAGAGCCTTGAGCAGCTCCCTGGCCTTGTTGGGGTGCTTGGGGTTGTTTTCTGCAGGCATGTGCTTAACTGCTGACATCTCTGCTATTCAGGGAGACTTGTAAATTCACACTTAAGTCTTTTATTTTTTACAGGTTAGCTCAATTAAGTTAGACATCTTGTTTATACTGATTCTTGCCTGTTGGCTGCCTATGGACAAAGAGACAAGCTGCAGAGCAGCCTGGCAGTGCTTGATTACCTTCTTTAGAAAGGAGGGAGAGAGTTTAGGCAGAAACTGGTAAGTGAACATTGCAATGGCAAGTCTACAAAAACACTGTCCTCCTTCCCCTCTCCTCCTGCCAAATCCTTAGTTTGAATGGGTTCTGCTTTATTCATCAGTACCACTGATTCACCAAATTCAGCTTCTCATACCAAAGAGAATCCATGTTTTTATGAAGTTTTTACAAAGATTTTCCTAAGCTGTAAATTGTTACTGATTTAAGTGGAAGTTAAGGAGAGCCAGTAAGTTCTACTTAAATTCCCTTAGCCTGCATTGTGAACTCCTTCATGGAATGAGTCCCAACCAGGATGACAGGATTTCAGTTAAAACATCAGGCTGTGAAGTGGTCACAGGGGAACAAGAAAACATCTTCATTAGAGCCACTGACCCCTTGAAATGGCTGCATCTCTGTAATTACAGTCATGTAATCAAGCATGGAAAGCAGTTCACGTGGTTCTGGCCTTTTGGTTTTTTTCCAGAAGGTTAGTTAGCTGTTGAACTAGACTCTAATTAAAAGCATGTATAAGAATAATCAGGGGAACAAGACTGAATAAAGGAAGGAAGATTTTATGAAGTGTGTCTGGGAGGAAAACCAGATGAGAACAATGAGGAAAGCAAAAATTAAGTTGTGGTTTGTCTAATAAACCTGAATGACGTGAGAGCCTGAGTGAGAATTCCCTCAGTTACCTCAGATCTTCATTTCACCTGTGCTCAGTCACAAACACTAATTCTTGCTGTTTCACATGGTGCAGTGGGACCATTTTTGTAAGATTATTTTCTCAGATTCAAATTACAATGACAATAAGTAAATCAAGGTAACAAAAAAACACAGCCTAAATAAACTGCTTTTCTAGAATTCATTTTTAGGTAAATATTGCTACAATTTTCACTGGAAACCAACTGTCAGGATTCAAGAAACACTAGTTTTAATGAATACATGTAAATTATGATGTGAAGTTACCCATAGGGTAACTTTCCAAATCAGTTAGTCACTGATAAGCATTTTTATTCTGTTTTTAAATAAAGAACTGTTCTGCCAGTGATTTACTTATAGTTTTAAAAATACAGTTGATATTACTATCACCTTTGAAGAAATTTTAGTTGCCTGAATTTGAAAGTGTATTTTAGTTTCTAAGTGAAAGGAAGTTAAAACTTTTCTGACCATTTCTAGGCTGTTCTCATAACACTATTATTGCAAGATTTGTTGTTTTTCTTCTGTTTCTCCTATCACTTGTTGACTTGTATTGTCCTTTATTTAGTTTGCAAGCAATGCTGGAGGTAGAAACATCTCTTTTGATCTATGATGTCTCCATCATACTTCTGGGCATAATTATAATCATAAAAATCTTTGAAACCTTTCTGCCTGATGTCTTGTTATCACTAAAGTTGAGATGTTCTATACTGCCACCATAAAAAAAATTAAATAAAGTCTATTTTTAGCCTTCAAACGCTCACAAAGTAATAAAACCCACCAAACAACGCTGCCGTTTACGTCTTTGTAACATACAAAAATATCTGTTTCATTGCAATATCTTAAATTCTCCCTTAATCTCCCAAACCCCTATGAATAAAGCATTGGATTACCAAGTAATACCCTTCATCACAAGGAATTAGGCACTTTAGCTTTAGGCTCCATCTAAACCGTTGCATTAGGAGAGATGTGACTGACGTCATGTTTTCCAAGTTCCTGTTGACTCACATGGTGCCTTCCCTCACCCGTTAAGATCTTGTTGAGATAAAATCTGTCCCTCATGACCCTCTTAATTCTCTTTTTTTGGGGTGGCTTTGAGGCACTAGCATGCATAGGATTTTCTAGCAAGGAGTGGGAAACTTAGTTCCTGTTGGTGTGTGTGCCAGTGAGTCTGTGACAGAGCTTTGGCAAGTTCTGTGATTGCTTTCATCTGTAAGTTTAGTAAGTCACGATAATAATTTCCTTGCAAGAAGAGGGTTTTTTATTAGGACCCTGACTGTCCATGTCTTCTGTCTGCAATATGCAAAAATTTAAAGGACATCCAGCTAATGATACTCTCTTCCCTTTTTTCCAGCTATTGTATTTTAAAGCTTGCGGTGGTACCAGGGTTTTTTTACTTCTGTGTCATGAGTTGTGGGAATTCTATTAGAATTCATGGAATAAAATGCATGGAATACAGTTATTGCCTCCTTACTTCAGCAGGCTGGCAGTGAGAAATGCAGCTGGCACCTGGTCAAAAACCCTCCTGATTTTGAAAGATACTCTCCCTTTTTAAGGCAGAGGAAGTGTAGGAGTCACCAATGTGGCCTCGAACCATCATACAGCCTTTAGTGTTTACAAAGAGTCACATTCTTGCTAAAAGTTGTTAAAACAAACCTCAGTCCAAACCAATTTGCTTCATGACATGTGCTGTGCAATCTTATCCCATGGAAAGATTTGTGATTGCATTAATTTTGCTTCAATTTTTACAAATACACAATAGTATGTTGAATCTACAGTAAGCATGAATTCCTTTTACATAGTATGTCTCCACAATCTGGATAATTGCTTTTGTGAAGTTGTTTTAGTTGGGTGTTTCATGGATTGCTGGACAGCTTTATCTTGTAGATTTATCTTCTAGATTATTGATACTGCAGTCCATAATAGAAGTGGCAAGAGTTGTATTGAATTGATTCTTTTTTTTTTTTTTTACTTCAGCACATCACCAAGCAGGCATTGACTGCTCTATCTACAAAACTGTCCCTTGGTTTCATGTTCCCCAGGGAGCTGTAACATCCTGTCATCATATGCTCAAGGAAACACCTATTGAGGACCTAATTAGGCAATTTTTAATGGATCCATTGTGCTTTTGCATTTTCTTCTGGTCTGTTATTTTAAAATAATAAAAGTCAAATTGACCTTATATTCTGCAACACTGCTACACCTTTCACCAGGAAGGCTGTCAGCTTGGAAGTTGGAATATAAGGCTTGCAGTCTGTCTTCACTTCACAGATCCCAAACACAACATTCTGTTTACCCTTGGCACTGCAGTAAACAAGAATCTTTCTTGTTTACAGCAAGAAAGGTCTGCTGAATGATTATGTAAATAAATCATTTAAAGCATTTTAAGCACCCAGTAGAATAGAATAACTTCTTTAGAGTTTTTTCTTTTCTAATGGTAATTATATAATTGGATAGGTTTTAGGTTATTTTTTTCCTATCTGATGTGTAGATGCCAGAGTCACTTTTGAGCATTTTTACTGAAGAATTCTAAAAATCATTCAGGAAAACAAATCTGCCAGGCTCCCCCCTATTATCAACATCCCAAAATGCCTTTGGCATTGAGTAAATGCCAAGCATTTGTTATTTGGCACTTGACTTGTCCCTTATTTCTTTGAACTCAAACACGTTGCATAAGATTGGTGAAGTTATGCTGAGCTAATAATTGAAACAAAACAAAACACCCCCAAATCCTCCCTTGATCCAACCTTTCCAATTTCCATCTAAATACACTATATGTAATAAGTCTTTAATTGTTGTGAGAAAAACTCAATCTGCTTTAAACTTCCAATAAGTGTTACTTAAACTTCCAATATGTTTTGTCTCTTGTTTCTGCAGATTTCTGTTTTGCCTCTGGAGAGTTTCATTATGGCAGCCCTCAGTGAACAATGACATCCTTTGACAAATACAGATGCCAAAAAGCCAGACGAAAACAGTGGCCTTGTTTCATTTTTACTCCAACACAGTGAAATGGTGCTCTTAAAGTTTTGTTATTGACTCTCACTGGAAAAAAAAACAATCTCCTGACCGGACCTTTTTTCCCCCAGCCCTCTCCCAGTGTTCTTATGGATGCTTGACACAGTGACATCATGTAGTAGGCCCTGAAGTGTTGTCATAACTGAGTTGCAATGGTTTTATACACTTCTCCATTTCCCAACAGCTTTCTGTCAGTTCTGCATTCTTTTTCCTGGGGCCTGATTTTCCCATGTTACTGGCTAGCAGACAGGCTCGTGGGCTCTTTTGTTCCAACCACCTATGAAAAACGTCAAAGAGCAGATGACCCATGCTATTTTCATGCACTCTGCATCATTATTACCACTCCCATCTACCTGGCACTCTTGGTGGCCTCTCTTCCTTTCGCTCTGATTGGCTTCTTGCTCTGGTCCCCGCTGCAGTCAGCCAGAAGGCCCTACATCTACTCCAGGCTGAAAGACAAGAACCACACCAATGGAGCCACACTGCTCACTGAATGGAAGGCTGCAGGGAGTGGGAAAAGCTTCTGCTTTGGCAGTGCCAACGTTTGCCTGCTGCCCGATTCTCTGGCAAGATTCAATAACGTTTTCAATACACAGGCCAGGGCCAAAGAGATTGGCCGGAGGATCCGAAATGGGGCGAGCAGGCCACAGATTAAAATATACATAGATTCTCCTACCAACACATCCATCAGTGCAGCGAGTTTCAGCAGCCTGGTCTCCCCCCAGGCTGGAGATAACCGTACTGTTAATGCTGGCATCAAAAGGACAACATCAATGGAGTACAAAGGAGACAACTGTGGCTCAAACAACGGTGAGGAGAACAGAGAAGATAAAGGTGGAAGTGGAGAGCCACACGAGGGAGAAGAAAACACTTGCATTGTCCGTATCAACGGAGAGGAGAATGGCCACATGTCAGACACAGAAACAGACACCATCAACGGCCAGGCTCGTGCCAGTGGCCCAGCAGAGCCGTCACTGGAAGGTGATGCAGAGGTCTCAAAAACACCAAACCACAAACAGAAGGAAGGAGATTCTGGGAGTTTAGACAGCTGCTCTGCCTCACGAGAGTCCCTAGTCAAAGTCCGTGTTGGAGATGGTACAGTGGACCAAAGCACTGTCAACAACAAGCTCCTCTACAAAGCTTCAATCATGAAGAAGACTTCAGTGCGGAAAAAGAAACACACAGATGAGACCTTTGATCATGAGATCTCTGCTTTCTTCCCTGCCAACCTGGACTTTCTGTGCTTGCAGGAAGTGTTTGACAAAAGAGCTGCGGAGAAATTGAAAGAGCAGCTCCATCACTATTTTGAATACATCGTCTATGATGTTGGGGTCTACAGCTGCCATGGCTGCTGTAGCTTTAAGTTTGTGAACAGTGGTCTACTTTTTGCCAGCCGCTATCCTGTTATGGATGCTGCCTATCACTGTTACCCCAATGGAAGAGGAATGGACTCCTTGGCTTCCAAGGGAGCCTTGTTTCTCAAGGTAAGAGCCTTTTTGAAGCTATAAGTATTGACTCTGTATATGTGGCATGTTATAAAGTTACATTAGTTTTGCATTTCTTTAGACCTCAACAGAGGCAATATTAAGATTTAGATTTCCTGATATAACATAATGTGTTATAGATATAATCTTTATGGGATTTGTAGCCTGAATATTGTGTTAAAATGATGGCTATGTCTGAAAAAATGAGGGACTTTTGGAGGTAGAACTCAAGTATAATTTCAAGACTCAAAAGTTGAAGTGATTTTCATGATATTTTAATTTCTTTCTTTACAGAAATCTCTGTAAGAAAATGCATAAATTCTAAGCCTCATAACATGAGTACAGTACAATGAGCATCACTGCTGGAAACCAGCTTGCGCTCGTTGTGTGTTTGTCTGGCAATCAAAAGACAATCAAATGTCTAAATATCAGTATAATAAAGCTGAAAGAATTTCAGTGAAATGTATGGCTACTCTGCTCTCTTGCTTGCAAAAGAATTAGTAAGGAGAGATATGAAGAAGAATAAACAAGACAAACGTGCCTGGGACGCTGGGGAGCACGGAGCTTTTTTGCGTTATTAACACAGTTTGCATAAATTAACTAATGGTAGAGAGAACAGGAAGCCTGGGGTTGTATGTCTGCAAATCATGAAAAGCATCTTGCATTTGCTATTCCAAGACCTAGTGGCTGTTCATGCTTAACTCTTGGGAGTATCTGGCTGTGCTGTTTCTAACCTGGAAAGTGGGCTTTTCTAATTTGTGACTAATCAAGAACCAAAAATTTTTGCCAGAGATCCAAGTCTGTAGACCCAAACCTAGAAAGATCTGAAAATGTCTGAATACTGAATTTCAGATTTTGTGATTTAGTCACAGTTTGGAATGGGTTTCACTAACTAAATCCTGAACTTCTTTCCTAACATTAGCAGAGTACATCAGATGTTCAAATTATATGTACTTTCTAGTCACAAGTCCTCAACAAAAGCCATGAACAGGCATTAAGAATACGGATTGTGTATAAGGATCAGTGGGAGGCTTTGTACTCCGTTTGTAGTTTTTAACCAAAGCAAAAACTTTTGGTGCTATGACTTGTGTAAGAAAACCCCCAAATATTAGAATTTTAGTTCTGATAATAGTTCAGAATTTCATGTACATTGACGTAAACAAAAGCCAATCTCTATCTGAATACGGGTTTCCAAAAACTGGGTCTAAGCTCTCTATGTTGCACTCTTATGTGTTTATAAACAACAACAATTTATATTTCATCACAAATTGCTGCAAGCAAAAAATAAACATAGATCTTGTGCAGTATAAATATTTCTGGGGTCACAAAGACTATCCTTGAACATATGCATATATTGGGGATTAAGAGATTAAAACCAATCTGTTTTTAACTGCCCATTGCTGAGTCATTGATTTGCCACCCTGCTAAGCAGGCTGCAATGTCTCCATTTCTCTTGCAGAAAATTAAGCCTCTTTTCAAGATTCCACTGGGAAGATGAACTTAATTATGGATCCAAGTTGTTAAATAATGTTACAGTTGAGCAGGGAATAGAGGCCAATTATTATAAAGTTCCAAAGATGACTCCATTCTTTTGAATATAACAGAGTTCTGCCCAGCCATAAGACTGTTTTTCCTCCTGTCTGTGTCATTCTGATATACTTTTTTCATACCTAAAATATTTTTCATTCTGAGTTAAGTCTATCTTAACATGAATTTACTTTCTCTCTTATTTGTACATTAAATGACCAATTGTACATAGGTCATTGTTTTGATGACAGCAAGAACATAGAGTAGGAATAACTATTTAATTTTGTCTTTGAAATAAAGTAGGTTTAGAGGCTGTTTTTCTTGATGTGGTGCTTAGTCAGCAACTGGATGGGTGTGGACTCCAGAGACAATAACTACATGCAGTAAGTAAAAGCCTGGCTGTTTTTGAAGTCAGCAGGAATCAGTGCAGTAACTTCTGAAGCCTCGAGCTGTTTTGCTGGGGCAGCAGGAAGCTGGCAGAGGGTACCAGAGCTCTGGGTGGCAGGTGTTGTTCTGGCCAGCACTCTGCCATCCCAAGGGACAGCTTATCTCCCTGCTTCCAGGTGGGACTTTTACTGGCCCTTACAGAATTTTGAATATGCATAATACCAGCCAGTCCTACATAGAGTTTCTGTGGTTTTAAAGAAAGTAAGAGACCCTTGCAGAACAAGAGTGTCCTAACTGCTTCCCACTCCATAGGGGCATGGAGTTGAGCTTCTGTCCTATGCAAACCCTGGGTTTTTAAGTTCCTGACTCCTGTGGAATGCAGTGTTCCCATTTCTGAAGTAGAAAAGGCATCAATTGAGTTTTGTTTTGGAAAGATACTTGCGAAGACTGTTCCCCTTGCACAGCTCCCATCTCTGAGGAAAGGAGCAGTTGCTCTCTGTGCTGGTTAGAAGCCAAAAGTTGTGCAAAGAAATTGAAGGGAGAAGGCTCATATGTTTTGAAAATATGGATAAAGCCAGTTAATGTTTCCACTCATGGGGAGGATGAAGCCTTTATTCCAATTATTCTGAACCTTAAGAAACACCCAACATCTAAATTCAGAAGAACACTCAGAGAAAGAATCTGATTGTTTTTTAGTAAGTATGATTGTCTCCTTACTACAAATAGAACTGTTAGGGAGATAAATTAAAGGTCTCAGAACTAAATATTTAAAGAAAGTTGAAATAATTTGAAAATGACAAAACTGCTTTGGGGGACTCTGACAAAAAACAGATCCCTACTGCCCTGGTACAAGTGTTTTGCACATTTTTTTGTTTTAGAATGGGTTCTGTTTCCCATGAATAAGAAATGATTTTCCATTGCCCTTGTCTTCCCTGCCCTGTCTTCACTATCTAGATTGTAAAGTTCAGGTAGTGATTTGGAAGGATTTAAGAGATTTGCTTAGTCATACAAAATTATTTTACCTGAGAGACTTACAGAGCTCAAGGATTATTATTAGTAGCTGTAATAACAATCAGCTCTTACCTACTGCTTTTCATTCCTACATCTCAGAGTGCATAATGAAGAAAGGTCAATATCTGCTCAATAGAAGGAGAAACTAAAGTACAGGAAGGTAAAGTGATTTGATTGTGGCTTAACACCTAGGGTGTCACAACAAAGGAGCCAAGTTGGAAGTAAATTACAGAGGCTTTTAGCACAGTTTCATGCTACCTAACATCTATCTGGAGACCCACGCAAAGAAAGTCTGCCTCTGTTCTCCTCCTAAGGATGTCTGCCACAAAAGGTGCTACTGCTGGCATTTTCCTGACAGAGATCAGACTGGTTTTTCCATCTGTAGAGGCTGATGCTTTCCTGGTCAGGATGAAGACATGAGGATGATGTAGTTGTGAGCAGCCATTGTGTGAAGTCCATTTTCTGCAAAGCTGGAGGACTAATTTGCATTTGGCACTTGGAGCTGTTCAAACTCTTTTGTCTCCAATCTGAGGGTCTCATTGGCATGTAAGAAAAACGTGGTCACTGAAATAAATACCATATATGAAGGGAGGAAATGGCACATCCAAGTGACAGTCTCATGTCTGAAGTGTTAAACCATTGTTCCTAGTTGCCACTAAAGACTCGGAGGAGAAGTTGGCAAATACATAAATCAGCCAATCCATTTTCATACTTTGACAGTCTGGGCCCTTGGGAGACTGCTGAGACTCTCTGTTCTAGCGTGGCATTTCACATTAATTTAAAATGCCAAAGAGAAGAGCCCTGGAGTCACTTTGTAGGTTTTATAACTTCCATTGTCTCTGTTCTGCTCAGCTGCAGACAGAGGTGGGAAGTGGGCCTGGCACAGCCCCTGTGCTGGTGACTGGCACTGGAAAGCTGGCTTGGACAGGTCTGTCTGGAGCATGGTGCAGATTGCAGCTCCTTTGCAGCTGCAGCTTTGGCACACACATGATGTTAATGCACTGTAGTTTGGATGGATTTAAAGGGAGTTATAAAATATACATCCTTTTCAGAAAATGGATGTTGATTTTACAAATCAGCAATGTCAAATCAAGTTTAAAAGGTGTCAATGAGTGCTGAGCAGAAGTTGTGTAATACATCACCTGTCTGTAATTTACTAGATGGTTTAAAAATGTCAATGTCCCTCTTTAGACAGAGGATCTAGTGTGGAGCCTTGGTTACCCTGTGCCAGGGATGCTGTGTGAGTTTTGGACAGTAGTGCAACAAAACTGGAAAGCATCCTTAACTTGACCTGGTGAGTTTGTCCATATTTTTCCAGTGTAGCAATCTAATAAAAACTCACTTTTGCTGACAAATTTCACCTCTCTTATCCTTAAATTGTAATAGTTGTAACCGTAATGTCAATCTAAGCTATCCAAGACATGTAGATGCACAGTTAGAGTAGGGAGGTGAGTGAAAGAGGCATCATTCTCAAAAGGGCTGTTGACTGAGAGAGAGATTTTGGAGGCTTCTTCCTCCCAATGGGACTGGGAGATACAGAAGTATGGTGTGTAGAAGGCTGTGCTTCCTACTGTTCCTAGTAGGAAACTATTCTGGGTTTTGGCATCTGCCAAAAGAGTCAATTTTAGCAAAAATAAGAATTCTAAGTTCAAACAGAATATGTGAGCATAATGTAAAACTGCAGTCTGATGTGGGAAGTTTGAACAGTTAATAGTATTCTTCAAAATCAAAAGGAAAAAGAATGTCTTGTGGATTTTGCTAGATTTCTGGAAGAAGTTGTGTTTAATTAATATTAATTCCTAAGGTTATTAACAGATTTACTTTTCAAATTCTCTGAAAATGAAGGCTGTTCTCAGGGAGTACAGTAATTGTGCAGAGAACATGTTATTATTCATTGCTTAAAGGAAACCTAGCAACCTTTGCTCTGTGTGCAAAGCTCAACTTGTTTTCCAAAGAGCTGATATGGTGGTAACAGATGGTAGAAGGAGCAGCAGCTCTGATTGCAAAACTGTTTTGAAGTACATTTTTTACTGTTTTCTCCTCTCAAGGAGCCTACTTCGTGTGAGAAAATAAGGGTTCCCTGAATTCACCTCTGTGATTCTCCTTTTTGATATTTCTGATGCAGATGCATTCCACTTGGGTAATTTAAGCTGCCTTTGTTGTCCCAAGCCAGCCCGTGTGAGCTGTGCCTGGAGTGAAGGGGCAGCTGCTGCAGTTCCATGCTGGGTTGAGGGGAAGATTTTGGACCTCAGGATTGCACAGAAAAGGGGAATGGCTCCTTTCTGACCCCAGTAAAAGAACACCTAGAGTTTCCAGTGGTTAGATTTTCTTGTCCTTGATCAGTTGTCCAGTACCTACAGTCATCCCAAGATGTATAAAAGAAATGTCTAGTGCTGCTCATGAATTTGTTTAGATGACTCTATATAGCTGTGCCATTTAAGGCAGGAGGGTAATCTAAACATTTTCCATATGCTGAGTTTCTGCTGTAAAATGTTAATGCAGGAATTGGATGGAGTCCAATAAACTGAGACTTTTTAAAAAAAGGAACAAAAAAAAGACTCTACCATGGCACTGTACCATGTTCCTTCACTTTGATATAATTAATGTTATTAATCATGGTCCTTTTCCCCTTCATTAATGGGGATAAATAAAAATGTTGTGCAGAATGAAATACAGATTTGAGAAAATGTGAGCTGTGGGCTTTCTCCTCTTCAGAACAGGAAGAGCCCTTCATTTGTGGCACCAATTTACAGCCACTTTCCCTCATATATACACTTAATGAAGCTTTGCCAAATAACAAATTCTCTGAGTTCATGGAACAGTAATTGTTGGACATGGCAGGTGGGAAAAAATAGGATTCTGAAATAATCAAGTGCAAATGTAGCTAAAAAGAATTGCAGAGCACCACACAATTTTGAAATGACTTCTATAACATTTTAAACTTCTTTAATATACTTTAAAAACATGTTTATTATAATAAATTAGGGATTTAACGAATTTTTCTTCTTTAGAAGCTACTACATATTTCTGAAGGCAAAAGGCAAAGCTGTTAAAGGATGGAAAATAAGATAGATATTTTTGCACCATGGCTAAGCCAACCAAAAATACATCTTTCTTGGGAGTTATGACTAATCTAAGTCATCTCTGTGGGACAGGAATGTTTGAAGTGGGAATGGGAGTAGCTGCCATTTCTTCTTGGCATCTTCTCTTAACAGTAACAGGAAAGAGGACTGGGACAGTTTGGCTGTTCCAGTTAGGTTCTTAATGCTGCCTCTCCTGCTTGTATTGGAAATTTGCTGAAATGGGAAAAAAGTCCAGGAGTGGTTGATACAATTTGGAAGATTACAGAAATGTTGTACTGGAAAGAAAACAAATTGTGTTTTCCATTTCTTTCTTTTCCCTTCCTCACTGTTAACTCATTATCATTGCATTGGGTTACATAATGACTTCCCCACTGCAGGGGAATAGGGAGGCACAGAGCACATCTCAGGCACCAGCTCCCAGTGGGTGTGGAAACACCACTCCTTGTGCATGTACACCTGCTTTATCCACAGCACTTCTGTTGAATCTCAGGTTCTTTTCAAGGGAGCTTCCCTTGAACTTAAACAATATTGGCTGCATATGGTAAAATGAATATTTCTGTGGGAGTAAGTCACTGTCACATCGACTGTAAATCCTGTTTCTGTGCCCTGCACTTACTCTCTGTCTGAGGTGTTTTATTTCCAACACAAGGAGTTACTCAAGGCCCCTGTGCAGATGATGTTCTTTACAAATGCCATGTTCATACTTCTGTTTTTAGAGAGACAGGGTTTTTTTTCTCCCCAGAGCATGCAGAGGTTCTTTCAGCCTGGTTAGTTTTTCTTCATAATATGACCATCATTAGTGTGGTTCCTGCCATGACTGTGAATTCATTTCCTCTAGAGTTCTGTACTTTGGTGACTTGGCCTCTTCAGAAGAGCAATGCAGGGAGCAGCACTATGGTTACATTTATTTCAGTGGCAAAATTGACACCTCCATGGTCACCTAAGTGGACGAAATGGAAGGTTTTGCTCATTTACAGCCCAAGATGTGATTGAACTATACTGGTTGAGGCTGGAGCTGGGCTGTGGAGATCCCAATTTACCTGAAGAAGTCCCAGTGTTACAGGCAGGTTATTTACCTTTCCCAGCTCTGGCTTTATTGGCCACATGGAGATTCTGGGGTGACAGAACCTTTTCCATGAGTATGCCAAATTTTAGCTCTTGTCTGGTTTGCTTACCAGGATTTGCTCCCCCCGAAGGGAGAGGCAATCACATATGCTTGGACTTGTATGTAAATAACTCCTTTGTTTTGGAGGGTACACATTTAAGAAACTATTTTACTTTTGAATGGCTCCCTCCTGGCAATGTGAAACTTCTAGAAAATGTCACTAAAGATTAAGTTCTCCTCATAACAAATGTTTTGGTTTTGTGTACATATTATTGGTCAGTATTTGAGGCTCAAGATTGGTTCTTTAATCATTTGAGATTTCTCATGCACAATTCAAATTTTTAATCATTAAAGAGCATTTCCTTCAGAGCACTTGATGATTTACTAACACAGCAATGACCTGTCTGAAGCTGTTTTTCAAGGTGGTAAAGAAATGCCCCAGTACTGAAGTAGCATTCTCATGGGTTTTGTTTAAGTATCTGTTGATGCTTTTCTTGACATCCAGATGTGATAGAATTGTTTTGCACTGCTGGAACAGATGTATGTAAATATAAACTCTTAAGAGACAAGGTATTTGTCAAGTTTGCAGCTTTGTATACTTACTGTGCTAGCATATGGGAAACATGAGATGTGCAAGATTTTCCAGTTAGCCCAGGAAATTCCCATGATAGCAAGCAGTGTGATTAAATTTCAAGTTATTTTCCCTTGCTGTAGCTCTAAAATTTCAGTTCTTGCTACTCGTTAGGTTTTTTCCCTGTCAACAAGAATCTTTCTGCCATAATCTTGTTGCCTTGATTTCTTTCATGAGCCATTTATTACCTGATACCAGTCCCAGTGGAGGACAGACCACTCCTCAGTCATGTAGAACAAGCTTTTGCAAAACAATTCTAGGAATATCCCCAGTCTTGCACAGCACAGTCCCAGCGTGGTGTCTCCAACAGATTGTACTAATGTGCTGTGGCATTGAGATGAAATCTTTTAATAAAATGTACTTGATGTCAAGTACTTTTGTGTGCTTGACACAGCCAGTACTTGGAAAACAAAAATTCAGCGGTCAGTTTTGCACTTACTTGTTTCATTTGCAGGTAGGGGACAAATAGAAATATGCAGCAGCAGAAAATGGCACTTTGGATTCCAAACACAGCCTCAGTAAGATTTCTCCCTTAAGGGAAAAATTCTCTTTCCCATCTATAATGAGCTTTTTATGCCCCCCTCCGAAGAGCAAGCAAAATGTAATGGTCAGTGATGTAATAGGGATCTGAATCCACTCTTAGCTTCTCAATATTTGACTAATTTGATTATTGCAAATCTAGTGAGAATTGGAATAAATTTTGCATATTTCAGCATAATTGTGAAAAAGGTGAATTTTTTATGTGAAAATTATATAACTGGACACTTTAGTAAACCACAGATAGGCTCTGTCAGTTTTAATTTTACTTCTAGAATTTAACAGGTTATCACATACTTTTTTCCTCCTGTGATAATTTTAAAATAAATATTTTAAAACATTGGGACCTTAGATTTAGATATTTTCTTCCTGTACATTTCCATACACAAAGAGGAATGGTTCATGGCACAACCAAGACTGCATGATGGTTTTTAGAAAGCAGTGCCTGAAGTAGGTCCCTGCAGAAGGATGATTCAATAAATGTGTTATTGACACACAGCTACCAATGTAGAGCAGCTGAGGTGAGCTAAAGTCAGGCTTATGGTGACAGAGCAACTCTGGCTTATTTGTTTACATATATTTTCTTTGTAAATGTGACTGTAGATGTTTCTTCTGTGTTAAGCAGCTAAAATGATATTTGTGAAGTGCTGACTTGGTGTGCTGGAAGCAGAGCCTTCCTGCCAAGGTCCACGTTGGAGGCTGAGCTGAGGCTCAGCGTTGTCCTCCTGCCACGTCGCTGCCCTGGCCCAGTCAGCACCATCCAATACACCCTGGAAAATGCAACATCTGAAATAGCTACTTGGCCACACAAAAGAATGTTTTCATGTAGAATTATAGGGCTTGTAGTATTTCAGAGGTCAAGTAGGTTTCCTGTCTGCACAGCCCACAGTCCTTGTCCATCTAAAATACCAAATTAGACTGAATAAACAGACTTTTCTTACTATTTTGCTTCAGATTGTATTTAATACAGTAATGCCTCTACTGTAGCTGGGAACTGACTAGGAGGATGCAATGGAATTTATTTACTCTTCTAGTATTTGTCACAAATATTTGCCTCCATTATGATTATACACCAAATATACTCAGTTTAGTGGTTGCCATCAGTACTGCCTCTCAAAAGAAGCTACAAGCCCCTAAAAGTCAAAAAAGCTGGAGGAAATGTGAAATCTGGGAGACAAGCTGCTTTGGATGCATTTCCATGCTGGCACTTTCCAAGGAAATTCCAATTATGTTAATGTCTTCAGCTCTTGCTTTTGAGCTTTATTTTTTAATTAGCAGAGTGTTTATGAAAGCCCCTCTCCTTTGCCCGTGGGACTGTGTGTTCCAGCAGAGCCCTGGGGCCCCATCCCCGTGGGCATTGGCTGTGCTCAGCCCCTCCACACAGCACAGCCAGGCTTCATCCTGGGACATTTCTTACCATTCTTTGAGAGCAAAAGTCCATCTCAGCACAGATCTGTGCACACTGAACAATACACATTTATTCATGATTCATGGAAATTAGTATGATCCTATGCACAAGTTGGTTGAGGAGTACAGGGCCTTGTCAGGCACTCCATTAAGGCTGCACAGGAAACTCTAAAGCCAGTTTGAGCTGACTCTTTTTCTCAATTGGGCTATAATTTATGTTTGGATGTTCAGCTTTTACAATTATTTTCTGCTTTTTGAATAGAAACACTGGAATGATTCCATCTTATTTAGTCAATAAGGGGATTGATTATAAGGAGCACATTCCTGCTCTAAGGCAGAACACTTCATGTGCAGTATTCTCCTTCCAGAGTGGTGACCTTGAAAGGTGTGTGACATCCACACTTGTCCCCTGCTGCAGGAAACATTGCATATTTGCAAACAAGTGGAGACTTTTTATAGTTTAGGGGCTTTTTAATAGCATTGAAGAGAAACCCTGACTTTGAATTACTAAGTCTGGAAGATATGGTTCATTCACATGCCTGTCCTAGATAGCAGAGGAAATAAACTGTTTTTCAGTTTTCTACTGGAATGGCTTACATTGCATGAAAAGTTGGAGAGAAAGCTCCTTATGATTCAGCAGTGAGATGTTCAGGCAGCCTGAGGGAGGAGGGAGAGGTGTGTGCAGTGCAGCTCCTGCAGCAGTCCCTGACAGCCATCCAGCACAGCTGCCCATCCTCTGAGACTGCTTGGGAGTTCAGGAGAATCTCCTCCTCTGGGGGTGGATGCACCAGTGATTGCCTGTGTTTGCCTTGGCTCCCTCTGCCTCCCTGAAGCAGCTTAGCTGAATGGGAGCAGCAATAAGAACACCATCAATATCCATTTGTAAAACTGTCTAAAAAAGGACTGAACAGACTGAGGACAGAATAATGCCAGTTGTTTATTACCTACTCCCCTGGCTGGCACAAACCCTCAAAGTTAACAAGGCATTGTTAAGGACAAATGACTTCTAAATTCACTTACTGCAAAGCTGCCTTTTCAGTTATAAAATATATCAGCTGGTTCTTGAATAGCTGAAAAACAAGAAAACCAACCAAGCTGACAAAATTGTGTCCATATGAAATGGAGCTCTGCTTGTTATTTAGAGGTGTCAGATAAAATTTGAGCCTAGCCTTGTGAAGCAGAGTCATCTGTGGTGGTGTTTTCTGAGCCCTGGGTACAACTTTCCTCTGTGGGCATTTTCTTTAATTCATGCAGTGTTGCCACATAAACTGTCAACAAGAAAACCATAGACTCAGACTAGTTTCTTGCTACAATCCAAAACTTATCCACCTTTCACGGGGAATTTTGATTTGCAGCTAAGTCCTGATCTGCCAAAATTCTCAATAGAGTTGAAAACCTAAACCAGAACTTGATTTTGTTTGTGTGCCTACCTGCAAGTACATTTTTAAAGGATTGTAGCTTAAGATATAGATGAGGAATTATATTACATTCCAGCTTCCCTGGAAGCCCTTCCTCTTCTGTGTGTAAGAACAGGATTCCATGTACTGTTTTTTGTCTGCTTGACAGGCATGGGGGCTGCTGCTGTGAGCTGAAGGATGGAAACACTGCTGAGGCACACCAAGGCCCCCAACACCTTTGCAGAAGAACGTAAAAAATCCATCAAAATCCAAAATTTACTGTGGAATGGAGAAAACATGATCAAACCCAAAATTTATTTAATATTTCATCCTTTTCCCTGGCATTTTTCCTTTTACATTCCAGTCATACACAGGCAGCAAGAACTAGGCTGCTGGTAATACTGGTTTATAAGGCACTCGAGTGGTGGGCCTGAATTGTACATAGGAATGAAAGCTGGGGCAGGGAACCAGTGGGACTGCAAAACCAGGAGAAAGTTAACATTTTTTTATGTGTTGCAGATCAAAATCAAAACACTGAACATGGTGATGTGGTCAGTGTGCTGGCCACAAGCCCCAGTAAGATCAGTAAGCCTCAGTGTGTGTCTCTGGTAGTTTTTTCTGGTTTCAAAATGGAGTTGGCTGGAAAGAATGGTAAAAAAGGCTGCACAGATGGGCTTGGAAGGAGAGTTGTATGAGCTCTTCCATTAATCTCCTTTTTATTTCTTCCCTTCCAGGTGCAAGTGGGAAGTACACCTCAGGACCAAAGAATTGTGGGATACATTTCCTGCACTCACTTGCAAGCTATTGCAGGTACTGTCCTAAGAGTCATATCTTTGTTTGTCACTATTTTCAGGCCTGTGGTGGTAATTCTGTGCACAAGAGCAATAGTGCAAAGAAGGGTAGACAAGTATCCCCAACCCTTCACGTCTTCAGTCTCAGAGTAATTGTTATGGGGCACAAACAAAAACTATCCCTTGGGAACTCCTCTTTGCTCCCTCTTAACCAAATACTGGTGTTTTAGAAATACATTACTGTCATTGTTACTCAACAGCATTTAACAACCCATACTGTGACTATCAGCATATAAACAAAAATTTCTTTGTACATAACTGGGGGGATAATTAGAAGTTACATGTTGGGACAGTAATTCTAGCTGATGATTTCTGGTGGAAAATGCCAACATTCTCTGGCTTTTGACCTGCAAGCTTCATCCATAAATGACTAGCAACTTAATATACTCACTGGAAAATTATCTTGGTCGTATGTTTAAAAGCAGTTCTGAACTGAGAGTAGGTGTAGTTATAAAAACCAAATCTACAGACCTTTACTTTGAGTGTGATCGGCATTTTACTCAGCCAGGGGGTTGGATAGCCTTCCTTCATTGAATATGGCTGTGACTGCTGTGCTGCTGGCTGCTGGAAGCAGGACAGCCCTGGCAGCGTGGCTGTGCCAGCCCATGTGCTGGGGCCAGGCAAGCCCGGGCTGCAGGCGGTGGGAGCCCGAGTGCTGAGCGTGTGCGGCTGCGCTGCTGCTCCATCCCTGCCTCAGCCACACACCGACCTGGCAACAAAACCACCGGTCCCCCGAGTCCATTAGAGACACTGGATGGTTCTAAACAAGATTAATGAATTTTTCAGCTACTTTTTAACAATGTAACATCCTTCTCTGCTTTTCTATTTTTAACTTATGGTAATGTACCGTGAGATTGCTGAGATTTATTGCTGTTCCAGTTTAGTTTAGTTTTTGGGTTTTGTTTCTAGCTTTCAGTCCTGTTCCTTTTTACTACCTAGTCCTGTATTCTCAGTTGGTCCTTGATAACCACATTGTGAAATCCCTAAAATATTAAAGAGGAAGAGGGGGAAGGAAAGAAGAAAGGAGAAGTAATGTTCTATTTTCAAAGTCAACCTAAAGTTTGTTCAAGGGTAAAACACAACCTTTTATTTTCCTGCTTTGTATTTTTAGGCTTATCTGGTTCAAACTACATTCAGCTAGAGCAGACAATGATTTAAGTCTGTCCCTGGATATATCGTATTTGTTTATGTAATGAAATGGAAAACTAAAGTTCGTAAGTTCGGCAGAGCTGTGCTTTCTGATTTGCATCATTTGATTCATAACATTCATGCATTAAACAAATTATCCAAAACCCCAGTTTAACGATGTAAAGATGTGTATCTATAAAAACAAGCAGTGTTTAAAAGGTCAGCCATTTAAATCATCTTGTCACACATGGCTGAGTGCAACCTGGTTTCCCTTCTAGGATACGTAAACTTACACTTGACAGTTCTGATACTTACATAAGTATAAAGTGAAATGATCCAACTGCTTATGATCAGGGACCAGCTACTAATGCTTTTCTCAAGGTATGTGCTGGCTCAGCTCTGTTCTGGGCAATTACTATTTGTTCAGACCTGACCCTCAACTTTTTCAAGAAACTTTAGAATTAGATGTAGCTTTTCCTCTCAGGTCTCTGCCTGGTACTGGTTGCTGCTATGAAGAAGCTCTTTATTTCCATTGTGGAAATAGTTGCATTTCAGTGACAAATGAAGGGATCCTTTAATGAGATTTGATGTAATTATTTTGCAGGGCTGTTAATTTCACATGGTTCTTTTATGTCTGTTGATTAGTCAGTGATTAATGTTCTGGACAGGTTTTGCTGCCTTGAATCCACCCACATCCCGAGTCCCGTTGAGTCACGGCTCTGACACCCCACCAAGCCATCAGTACAGAGTTAGCCTCAAGCTACTCCAGCCCCAGCTGAAGTGATGCAGCCTGCTGGATGCTATCTCATAACCTGCTCACATCCCTGTTCTGCATTTGTAGCCACTGGCAGCCCAGCTGCTGGGAACTACACTTCTCTAGCCCCTGTTTCAGGCTCCCAAGCCTACACAGAGCTGAAGCAGAACTGAGAAAGCTCTTTCAGTGTTTGAAACTGTGGTGGTGCAATTAGGAGTAGCTCCAGTGCTGAGCATCCTTAGGCAGGGATTCCACAGATGTTCCTGAAGCAGCAGAGCCTGTGTATCCCCAGCAGGGCAGCCTGTCCTTCCCCTCCTCTCAGCTGTGCTACCCCAGCTGTTGTAGGCTGTGCTGCACTTGGCTGGGGACCTGACCCAGCTGAGAAGGAGCCCAGCAGAATAAAAGGGGACTTTGTTCCTTTGGAGTTTTAGGTGGTTTGTTCTTACTTTGGTTTATTTTATTTCCTCAGTCTACCCTGGATTAAGTGTTACAAGTGCAGGGGTCTGCACACAGTCAGGTGTGACACAGCCTGTCTTGCAGTGAACTGAAGCCTTTGGTTTGTGACTTGGAAACAATTTTTCCTTGTGATTAGGCTTTACATCCTACACTTTGCAAGGTTTTTTTGCTCTTCTTCCCCAGGTTCCCTGCCAATATATCCCATACTGCACTGCCTCCACTAGATTTTTTAATTTCCTGTGACTAGGCCTGTATGTGCTTTGTCCCACGGCCATAGTGCTCCTTCCAATGTCTTTCAGAATAGGATAGAACAGTCAGTGTATAATTCTTGCCTGAGTTCTAACTGAAGCCAGGGTTTCACTCAAGTATTTTCAAAGTGAATGGAAAGGGCAAGTATGATTATTCTACAATGAACAAAGGTGAAGTATTTATTTATGCTGGCTGAAGTTTCCCATATTACCCTTTCATCCTTCTACAAAATTTGAAGCTGAAAGGAGCTTTCAGAGAACTCAGAAATGCTGACTGTAGAAACCCATCACGACACAATTATGTGCATTTTTCCAGGCCAATTACTGAAGAAAAGAGTGCAGAGCAATTAGCACAAATCTGTATTCTTTGGCTAATCCCTGGTGGCAGTCAGATCACTAATTCTATCTGAATGTTTAAGAAGTTGAACCTTTACTGGGAGTTACTACCTAGTTCTCTTCTCTTAGTATTTACTGAACTGTCTGTTTCCCTGAGTGTGCTGGATGCAACTTTGCCTTCTCTTCTACATGGGTGTCTGATGAGTTCACTTATCTTCATCTCCAAAGTTATTGATCATTGGGAGCTGCTGAGACTGGGGTCTGAGTAGTAACTTTTGCATGTGGATACATGCAGTACCTGCTGAGAGCTGCAGTGAGCTGGATAATATAAATCTCAGAAAACAATTACATTCAAGTCATTCGTTAGAGGGATTCATTAGAGAGATCCCATCTTGTGTCCTGGAAATGTTGCTGACTATATGCCCCTGCTCCCAGTAGTGCCCTGAAGAGCAATTACTTCTATGACCTCTAGTGGGGATAGTCAGGGATGCTGGGCTGTCACAAGTCCACACTTGGCTAAAGACAGATGAAAGTCATGTTCCCAGAGCTCCAAGGTTTACCTGTCGAGCCCTGAGGTTAAAAGCTGTACAGGGCTGCTACAAAGGCTCAGCATCCTCAGAGAGAGGTATATGTCACTATGCAGTTAATGCTTTTCTAGTAACAACAATGCATCTTATCAGACACAACATCATTTTGCCTGTGTGCCTCTTGTTATTCTTAAGATTTTTCTGTTGGAAAATTTTACCTTTTTGTGTTTCAGTTAAGTGGGTTTGCTGTATTTTTCATGCTGATCTGGGACAGGTTGCTGCCTGAGTTTTATGCCCATGTGGTAATGGGCCTGTTATTTTATTTCTCATTTGGTGAAGCCATGCCAGATGGATAATTCACAGAAAATGAGTGAAACATCCTTGGCTATTCAGGAATGTAAAAGCACATCTTGGAAAATGAAGCAATTTATGTAATTGGGACTTTGTGGGGAATGAGATTTTAATGTATTCTTGTCAACAAGCACCATGATTAAAAGTTCCTTATGAGGAAACAATGGCAGGTCAGAAAAAGTACAGCCTAAGGAGAGGAGGCAGGAGAGGAAGATTCAGATGCTGCAAAAGGAGGGCAGTCAGTGAATTTGAATGAACTTCACCAGGAAAGAGAAAGCAGGGACAGCTTCAGGAGGAGAAAGCTCTTGTCCAAGTGTAAATACCTGATGGGAGGTGCAAGGAACATGGAGGCAGCCTCTCCTCACTGGGGTCCAGTAATGGGACAAGAGGCACTGGGCACACACTGAAATGCCATTTAAACACAGGAAAATGGTTTTTATTGCAAGGATGACAAAGCTCCACAACAGGCTACCCAGAGGTTATGGACTCTCCAACTATAGAGATTTTCAAGACCTGTCTGGACATGGTCCTGAGCAACCTGCTGTAGGTGATCCCTGCTTGGGCAGAAGGGTTGGACTGGATGAGGTCCCTTTCCCCAGCTCACCCATTCCATGAATCTGTAATTTCTCCCCTCTCTTTAGCTAAGCAGGAAGGATCTGTTAGTCACGCACACCTTTTGTAGTGAGTGTTACCTGCTCCAGGCTCCATTTATTCCACATGACCTATTTCCTGTGCTTTTGTTTAGCTCCATCTTCACTGTGGGGCTTTCTTGTGCTGTCATTGCAGGGGCTTTCCCAAGCTGTGTGAGCAGGGTGCAATGGGAACCTGAGGTACAAATAATTAGAAACTGTAGGTTAGGGAATAGATCTGGGAAACACATCTGCTTTTATATTACAGCCCAGCTGGTAAAGGTTTGTTAGGAGTAACACAAACAGAAGAAAAAAATCAGTTTCTTTGCTGTTGGAATTACCAGCCTGAAGAGATGCTTCCGTGTCAGAACCTTCTTTACCTAGTCATGTTTTTTTCAATATATCTTTTAATTATTTAGCATAGTATCAAATAATCCTTGGTTGAACATTTCTGATTCTTTGTTCTTGCTCTAACACCTTCCTGCTCACCCCTGCCCCGAGATGATGTTGAAATTCCAACCTTTCACAGGGCAATAGTGGTAGGAAGGTGAAGCCCTAGTGGCTGGAGCCTGTGTGTGCTAATGCAGTGACAGTGCTAATGTTGCAGAGCTCACTTTTTTAAGAGTCTCTAAAGAGTCCTGATGAGAGCTGCAGTTGAGATGAGTGATTAATAAACTGTGAGGGTGCAGAATTAAATATTCATCATCTCCACAGTGGCCTCTGAAAGAAGCTCTGGACATACATAACTAAAGGTTTTACAAAGTAGTAAATTATGTCAAAGTAAAATTCTACTCAGACTAAGTAATTTTGGGCTTGCTGCTTTTCCTTCTGGTTCTGGCATTTGAAAACAAATCTTTTATTTTGAAGAAAAGTAATGTTGTTCTGACTTGGTATATCTTTAAAAGTCTGAAACAAGCAAAATTATAGCTGTTAACTCTAGGGACAGGAAAAAAAAAACAAAATGAAAGACAATATGGTAAAGAATTGTTTCTAGAATATATCTTTCTCCTCCTTTGTCCACATCAAAATGATTTGCTGTAATCATTGTAAGAGAGAGACAGTAATCATTTCCTGTTAGACTTCATGTCACCTGATGTGCTTGAAGTTGTGTGGTTAGTTGCTTTAATTAAAGAGCTGGTTTGTGTGTCAGATGGTTCCATTTGGCAACCAACCAATCTCAACCCTTCCATGCACATCCTGGTGTAACTCCTCAGAACTGGTGAAAAGAATCCTGTTCTTTATTTCTGGATTTCCGCCTACCTAAACCTGTTTCCAACATGTACCTTTAAAAATACGAAAAAATACTTCCAGTATAGGCATCCTCCTCTTGACCATAAATAGAACCCTTCCTCAGATGGACTACTACAGTATAAGTAAGCTGAATGTACCATTGATGTGTATTTACTATTTACACTTGAAAGCTATTCCTTTTTAAAAATTAGAAAGCAAAGCAAGATCAAGTGATTTACCCCAGAACATACTGCCTAGTTCTGTCTGAAGTAGGATTTTAACTGTGAATTCCTGATTATAGACATAGTGCATCAGATTCTCCTACAACAAGAAACATGGTTTTGGGTGCTTGTCTGCAGCACAGGGAACTTGTCCTCTAATTTCTTCAGACGTGCCTGGTTCCAGAAGGAGATGCTTAAAATCACCAAAAAGTGTGAGTCCTAATGGAGCTCCTAACAGGCTCAGCACTACGAGTGCCCTTCTGGCCACACCACTTCTTATCTTGCAGCCTTTTTCTCAGGATGTCTGCCAATAGCTCAGCCAATCATATGTAGCAGAGTAACATTCTAACAGGAGGTCTTACTCCTTGTTTTGGTTGTTTGCTTGTTTGCTACAGGAGACACAACTGTTCGATGTGAGCAACTGGATATGCTTCAAGATTGGCTGTCTGAATTCAGAAAATCTACCTCCTCCTCCAGTACAGCCAATCCAGAGGAGCTGGTGGCTTTTGATGTACTCTGTGGAGATCTCAACTTTGATAACTGCTCCTCTGGTAAGACAAGGTTTGCATTTTCCTGGTGTCTACCAGTCCTGGAAAGGAATAGGAATGTTCTTGGTCCCTGTGGGTTATAGCAGTATATGACTATATAACAAATTATGACTGCCTTTTGCTAGGAAAAACTTAATTGCTGCAGACACTTCTAAAATAGGTATGAGCTTTGAGTGTGAGCTACTCCCTTTGGCTCATCCCATGAGCTCTGTGGAATTATTAAGCATGATGTGTTTCAAGGCACAAAGAGCACTAAATTGTGACTTGTGGTAGCAGTAATGAGGACAGATCCAGTGGTTTAGCTTTACGTGAATTAGGTAGACATTTACTGTTCAACAGTTTTAGTTACTGATGAGAGACATGTATGGGATTTTTGTGGAGAAAAAGTAGTAAATTCATGCAGTTAAAAATAATTTGGTAGTACATATATACAGACATAGAAGACTAATGCTGCAGAGAGAATTCAACTTTGCTGAATCAGTCTTGGTAAAAATTAACTGATGCTATGTATTGTTGTGGTTGGCCCGTG
>VXBC01007352.1:376407-453206 GCA_013399945.1 Ploceus nigricollis
TCTTCAGGGAGCAGAGATGTGAGCACTACAATGTACTTTTGAGATTTTTAAGGAATTTGGTTTTTTCTTTTAATTGGATGCTGAGGGTACTAGAAAAAGAAATCCACAAAACCATAATTAATGGGTGGTGAGCTCACAGAGATGGAAGCTTTTTCCAGACATGAATATTATGCTGTGTAACAGTTAAATTGCCAGTGTGGAGTGCAGAGGGTTGTGTCTGTGTATCCTCTGTGCCTCCCTGCTCTGTCCAGCTCAGGCAGCCAGCAGAGCTCCCTGCTGGGCTGGAGCTGGCACATGGATCAGAGGCTGGGGCTGAGGGGCCACCACTGAAATGAGCACGGGGCAGGCACAGGGAGGGGGCTCATCACAGGGACACTGCCCAGGGCAGCTCAGGCTGCAGCAGCCAAAGTGGGATCCAGCAATTCAGATCAGGGTCTGTGGATGAACAGGTGAATTGGGCAACAGCACCCAGTGGATTCTGTAGTTTTTATAAGTCTCAGGTAACTGAGATAGAGAGCAACAACTGTACCAGAAGCAATTTTAACAAAAAGCATTGTCTGAGCTAAAAACCCCCCAGACTGTTATCTCTAATCTCATTACTTGTATCAGACACTTGAAATGGAGGATTTTAGCAAAGTGTGGTAGAAAAGACCACCAGCTCAACCCCCAGCCCTTCTCTCACTCGTTTCTAGCTCTTATGTACAAACAGTAAATCCATCACAACTTAGGCTCCAAAGTAAACTCGGAGTGGGCCCAGTGCTGGTCCATGCTCTCACTGCTGAGGGAGCAGTGAGTGGCAATGGCTACAGAATGCTGGAGTCAGACAAACACATCTAGGGTGAAGAATAATGCAGCAGTGGTAGTGAGGTTTTGAGGGAAGAGAGGAAGGAAATGCTCAAGAACAGATCTCCATGTGCCCAAGCTGCCACACGGGCCAAGGAACTGCAGCAGTGCCGGGCAAGGCAGGCAGGAGCTGGGGACACAAACAGCCACATCTGCTGGGATTTGACCATTTCACTTGCAGTATTGTTGGCTGGATGGAGTGGCCTGGAGGCAAAGGTGTCCATCAAGGAAATAAACAAGCTGCTGCAAACTAAATGGGAGACTGCCCAGTCAGATCATAAATGGAGAGTGAATGGGCCCTGCAGCAGGAGGAGAGAGAGATGGAGTGAAGCTGTGAGGTAGAACATATGGTCAGGACTCTCCACCTGAGAAGTGTTGGCACACTACCCAAGATCTTTCACAAGAAGCACAGACCATAATTAATGCAATTCTGAGCTGTCTTTTTAATGAAAAAGCAAAAATAACAATTTGCTTTTGGAAAAAATAGTTGTAAACATTGCAGCTACTGCTAAAGAGGATTGAAAAATGGGTTATAAAAATTAATTTTATCTTTGCTATCTCTGGCACTTATTTACATCACCCTCCCCTTTCAAATGTACCCAGCCTGGAAACTGGAATTAAGCTGGCTATTTATTTTTCTTTATTTTCAGATTGATTTCTTTCCATATGTACTAAGCAAGATTAATGCAATGTTTTAAAGTTCTCTCCTCCCTTTTTACATTACTCATTGTTTTAGGGACATTTGCTAGCATTATAGGTTAATTGAGTATCTTAAGTTTTTTTAAAGCAATAATCAGCTTCCTGTAATTCTCTTTGTGATTTTCTGTATCCTTTCCCACTCCACAAACTGATGCAACAGCTAATTAATGTTTCAGTGAATATCAAGCTTCTATTCTTAGTTATATTGACAGTACAGTTTTCAAAGATCTTTAGGTCCATGAATGACCTTATGCTTGTGACAAATTTTCTGGAAGTCAGTTTTCCCCTCCAGCTTTACAGAACAATATGGCAACATTTGTACAGGGAATTCACACTTAGTGGGAACGTTATCAGAAAGTCCCTTACTGTCATGTTGCTTTGGACTGACTTATGTAAAAGTCTATTATGTTTTTAAACCTTTTAGCATAAGAAAAAAAGCCTTCCAATCAGATGGGCAAAGTTTTGTGTCATCAGCTGTGACTTGTCATGGTCCCACTGTTGTAAATTAATATTTTTTAATTTATTTTTGTTTTGAGGGAGATTCTGTAGACATATGATACAACAAGGGAAAACTTGAAGAAATGAAAAATGGCAAAGATTTAATCTTCTACTTTTCCATAAACATTAAACAAACCAATTGGCTGCTCAGACAGAAAGAGCAATTCTCTGTGTTGCCCACGTGGCAGAACTTCGGGAGGGTCAGTCTTCCAATCATGTGCTACAACTCCAGGATTCCCTGAAAAATTAGTTTTTCAATCTCCTTGTAGTTCTGAGGATGTTCTCAAGACAGAGAGCTAGCTGGAAAGATGTAATGAGACAGATGAACTGTCAGTCAGCTGTACTAAAGACTCTGAATAACAAAATGGTAAACAAGCCAACAGCTGTGAGCACAGCACTGCTTCACTCCACCTTTTTGTTCAGCAGGGAGACCAGCAGCTCCTTCCTTGGCAATACCAGCATTTTACATGAGGAGATTTGATGTGATCCTTGGTGTGTGAGATGGGCTCTGTCTAAGCTCACAGTTCAGAGTTTTGTTTTGGACTCCAAACTGAGGTGAATAGTCTCCCAAGAGAGAGCCTTCAAATGTTGCTAAGATGTTTTAACCTTGTAAAAGCTGTAAGTCCTGTGAGGAAGTTTTCAGGAGCTGTTTGCAGTTTCTTTTAACAAAGGCAAATGTAGCCATTGGCACTTTCAGGTTCCAGTTTCTTTCCCAGCTATGGTGATTGTGTTGATGAGCAGCACACACAGAACTGGAACCTGCTGGTTTGCTCAGGGTCTGAAATGCTGGTGTGTGCAGTTTTGTGGGATTTCTTACCAAGTGATCCTAGGAGCTTGATGGGCTGTATGCTTTCAATGCAAGGAGCACTGTAGCAACTAGGAAGAATTCAATTCAAAGTTTGATAGTCATGCTGATTATGTTTAGAATAGCTTTAATGCTGTAGATAACATCCCAAGCAAATTATCAATTGCCTGTCCTTTCTCTGATCTCTTATAACTTGGAAAACATTCAGTCAGTGAATTCTTCTGGAGCAAAGAAAGCATAAGGTTTTATCTTCAAACTTACTGAGATGTGTAAAGAAGCCCACAAACAGGCATTTCCTTTGCCATTGGGAAGCCAGCCCAGCTCTCCTCTGGGGGTTCTATCTCAACAAGAGTTTTGTACTGTGTAAGCAAACAGTGGCAGTGGCAGAGGGAGGAGACACTGAAAAACTTTCACTTCAGCTTAGAGCTAAAAACTACCAAAAGTATCTTCCATTAAAAGACTTTGTAAGAAAGCTTAGGAAAGCACTGTTAATAGCAAGCATTTCCTGGAATTTCTGACAGAGGCAAGATCCTGCTGTGCAGCAAAGCTGTGGCTGAAGTGACTCAAATCAAACCTATGTATTTAGGATTCTCCTACTGAGGAAAAACAAGGGCTTGGTGTTGCTCTTGTGGCAGAACACAGAGCTGTGCACATGTTCACAACCAGGAGCTGATGTGCCTTTTCCTGGGGTTGTTTTTTCCCTGCAGAGGACAAGCTGGAGCAACAGCATTCTCTGTTTACACACTACAAAGACCCGTGTCGAGTTGGTCCTGGGGAGGATAAGCCTTGGGCAATCGGTAAGACTTCTCCAGCTCTCAGGGTGGGAACACCTCCCTCTGTCACCCACAGCCTGCTCCAAGCAGCAGCTGCCTCAGCTGACCAGCAGTAAGAGTTTGGTGGAGGACTATATTTTATAAGGGGTATTTCTATACCATAAATTTTATAGACCTTAACAATATCTTGTGGAATGATAATTAGGAACCAAACAGACATCTTGAACTGCATTCCACATTCTAGAAGTCATGCATCAAGCTACTTGAATGCCTTCCCCCAATATTCTACCTTTAAAATAATCTCTAGATCACTTGGAGGGGAAGGTAGCCAATTTATTGTGTCTGTACTTTGTGCATGCAGTGAAAGCCTGCAGCTTCTGCTCAGAGTGTTCTGTTTGGTGCTCAATAAATACTGTCAGTGAGGATGTAACAAAGCAAATCAACTCCACGAATTTGTATTATAATACAATAATTTGTATTATAAAAGATTTCCTGCAACTCTGAGATATTAACACCTGTTGAGACTCAGTTGAACTCACTGAAGTTTTAGAACAGGAATTAATACTTTCTCCAGAGGAGCTTTAATAACTGTGAAGATACTAAAGTTAAGTAGAACTTTTTAATAATGAGGCTTTACTCTGTGGTAGGAGAAAAACAAATTAGAGTCATGGGGGCTGAGAAGGTGGAAGTGTGGAGACATTTGCAAGATGTCAGGTAGTAGGGAGGTCTGGAGAGAGAAGTGAACACACTGCTCTCAGAGCAGACCCCTCTCTCCCACATACCTGTGCCTCTGCAAGCTTCCCAAGAGGCACATCCCAGGAGCTATGCTGGGACACTCATATCTCCCTTTCTGTTCACAGGTACCCTGTTGGATCCTGAAGGATTATATGATGAAGAAGTGTGCACCCCAGATAACCTACAGAAGTATGCAATTCCTAACCTTTCCACATGTTTTAGACAGTTCTCAAAAAAGCAAGTTCATTGCTTGCTGTTTAACATTTCAGATGTTCAGACTGAGAGGTCTTTTCTGGACTGAAAACAAAACAAATAATCAAATTTTTACCCAGGGGTGTTTGGGGAAGAGGATAAATGGGGCAGGAAAAGGGGCTTTCTCTAAGTCAAATAGTGTGGCTTCAGTGGGTGGAAAGATGAGAGAGCTGCAGGCAGTGTTTGTTTGTCTCCAGAGCTGGTCCTACCTGGGCAGGCCCATAGCACAAGAAACTCCAAGCACTCCCAAAAAGGGTACATGGGCAGCTTGTCTGAAAGTCTCTGCAGGCAGCCAGTTCTGAGGCCACAGCACTGCAAAGGGCACCAAAAAGGAAATGTAGTTTTCCTCAAACAAAAACCCCACAAAGTTTAAAACACCACCCCCAGCCCAACAACTACTGAGCTACCCATTCATTGCAGAGTTCAATGCACCTGAGACACCAGCTACAAATACCGAGAGGAACTAAACTGTACAGCAGACAGAACTGGGAATATGGCTCAGGATCTTCCAGTGATACTAGTGCAGCATCACCTCTGAAGAGTGTTTGATATTGAGAAACAGGTCTCTGTGGTTTGAGCTAGGGGAGTTATGAGAAACACAAAAAATCTTAATTAGCAGAAGTCTTAAGATAATTTTCTTGAATACCTGTTTGTTAAACAATATGCCAGTGGAGAGAAATTAATAAGCTTTGTACATTTTAGAGCAGCACTTAATGAATGTGGCAATCCTATTGTCACCTTCTCTACCATGAAGGCAAGTTTACTGTGCTAAATAAATACCTCAGCATCATGACTAACTATAAAAGATGTTCTAACTATGCATTACCAAAATATACTACAGTGGTAAAGTATATTTAAAATATAAAGTGGTAAAGTGGTATTTAAATTAAGAAGTCAGTCCAGATGTTTCTGTTGACACACATAATGGAAATGGTACATTATAGGAAGTTGATGTAATTATTCACCAAGCACAGTACACTTCATGGCATAGATGGACAATTGGTTGAATGCATTAAGTGAGGCCACACCCTGAAGTTTTCTTTCAGTTTTGAACAAAGAAATTGAATTATAGACATCAGGTTTGGCTTTAGTTTACATCCAAAATAAAAATTTCTTACAGCGAATCCTGCTTTGCGCATTTGAGAGATTACAAATTTTCCAGACATTTCTATTCACACATTAAAAACATAACTTTAGTACATGTGAAAGGGATTTCTGGAAAGCAAAAATAAGGCAATTTGGCTCTACAATCAAGTTTGCTAATGCAAATCTGTATGTGGGTGTAACATTATGTTTTATGCCTCCAAGAGCAGGTTTGGAGCATTTAAAAAAAACCAAAACACCAAAACAAAACCTAACCCTCTTCATCCCTTAAGAAAACCAAACCAAACCAAAATCCAAATAAACCCTGTGTTTTAAAGTGGCCTTTTCAGACAATGTGTCACAAAATTCCTTTTGGGGTATTATGTTTTATTCCCTGAAGAGTTACTTGTGTTCAGCAATTACGTTCCACTGACAAATACACGACTGATTAAATAGGGAGCCATCCAATAATCAATAACAAATTAAGAATATTATTTCTGCTCTGGGCATGCACAGCACCTCTGGCTGTGACAACTGAAAAATAGCCTTGAGTGCTGGGAACAGAATATACATAAAGCTTCTTGCCTGCTAAGGTGGCTTTCAATTTTCTGCAATGTGTTACAGTTCTTTTGCACTGATGAAATAACCCTCTATGAGAATGTAATTTCCCCTGGCTCTGTCTGCAGCTCTGCAGGCAGACAGGGCTCTGCATGTGTGCATTCTGTGGAGGTGCTCACGTATTGGAGAGCCATGGTTTCCATGAGAGGCCGAGGGAGCCTGTCCTGCTGTCTCTGCAAAGGACTGGCAAACAGGGAATTTGCAAGGAAATTCCAGGAAATTTAAAGCAATTAATGGAATCTGGGCTTTAAAGACATTTAAATGTTAAATAGCACAGTAGCTGTGGGGCACTATCTAGCTAACAAATATTGTTCCTATACACAACAAAGCAGAGTACTGCCTAGAATTGATCCATTCTCAAATTTTTCGGTAATAAACCTTGATAAAGCTTTACAGACATTTAAATTGGCAATGTCAGCTATCCCCAGAATTATTTCTTCATCAGCACTCTTCTCTGGTTTATAAATAAAATTAAGTATTTCACATTACAAAAATAAATAGGCCATAAAAGCAGCAGAACGACTCGTTCTTAACCATGTCTTTTGTGTTAAGCACAGTGTACGTAAAACATCAGATTAGAACAACAGACTTGGTACAAATAATTGGCAAGTAATTTACAATTATCAAACAATTAACTAGCTAGATGTAACAACCTGGGCCTTGCCACAGTCCTGGAAGCCACACAAGCTTCTGCTCAGAAAGGCTTCAAGAAATGCACACAAATAATCCCATCTCACAGAGATGATTGTCGTCTTTAAGTTAAGCACTGGAATAAAGCCAGTTTTATCTCTGAACCCTGACCAGAGGCAGGCCTAGGAAAGCACATTCCAGCACAGCTAAGAAAGAATTTAAATGCAATTTTTTCCTGTCTCCTCTGCTGGACAGGGGCTCACAGTCCTGGGCTAAAGGCTCCAATACCAGTGAGAAAAGTCTTCCTTAGCTCAGGTGCTCCTGGCCAGAATGACAGCTGGTCCCTTGAGGTTTGGGAGGAGGGAGTTTCGCTTTATGGCTCCCTTGCAGTCACTGCTCTTGGTGCTCCTTCACTGCAGCTGGGTCAGCACCACACAGCCAACCAACACAGGGGTGGGGCTTTCACGGTCCAGCTCTAGGGTATTTGGGACTGAAAGCCTGTCAGGGAAAAACAAAGTTCCAATTATTTCATTCTCCTTTTTTTTGTATCCTATGAAAGAAGACAGTTATTCTGATAAAATTGGTTTAGTTGTGCTCAGTCATGATTAGAAATGTTCCCTCAAATTGTCAGGGTTTAACTGCCAGCAGGGCTGAGCCAGCTGTCCTGTACTTGTGTCAGCTTCCTGGAGAGACAAGCAGCAAACCCCTGTGCACAGAGAGGTGCAAGTTCTCAGCAGCAGCACATGCATGCACATTTACAATTTGCTTCCCTCATGTATTTGAAATTAATATTTCCCTTCAATCAGCACTTGTGCAGTTAAGTGAATACCCAGCACTCACAGACTTTTTAAAAGACATAACTGAAGCTGAAACAAATTCATGTCTTAAATTAATGCAAATAAGATTTTTTTGCAGTAGTGCTGCAGAACTAATCAGCAGTTTCTTCTATTTTGTTACTTCATTAGCTTTGCCAAATATAAATACAATTTTTGAAAGAGGTCAGTACCATCAAAGAACTTGCTTCCTCGAACTTAGAAAAACAATCTAAGGAAGTGAATCATTTGCAAGAGCTCTTTGGAGAATCAAAATGGAGTGCAGACAATAAGCTAATTTAATGGGAGTTATTATTAAAACAAAGCAACACATAAAAGAAAGTTTACTTTCATGAATTGATTACAATAAGCTCTAAGAACCTTCAATATCTCGCTAAGTCCAAAGAGTGGTTAAGAAAAGTTCTGATCAAATGACTACACGGTCAGTTTTGTCATTGTTATCTGCTGCAGCACATAAGGTGCACCTCAAACGTACCAACTGACCCAAACTTAGAGATTATAACACTCCTGAGACCTAATCAGCTGTAGCTAATGCTGGGTCCCCTCTGCCACCATTCAGGTCCTTCCAAAATCCCAAAATCTGACAAAGCAACGATCTGAATCTCACACATTAAAACATATCACAAGTGCTTGTCCCTTGTTTTTCCTCCATTCTGTACCCTCACATGTATGCATTAAAAAAATTCCTGAACCCAGACCCATAACATCCATCCAAGTCAAGTCTTAAAAACCAGGTGATCAAAAAGATCTTATTTTATTCCAAGGTGAAATTAAAGGCTTTGTGCCTGCTAGGGCCCAAGTTCATGGCTCAGTGTTTCTCCTGCAAGAGTTGATGATGCAGCACAATCAACTCTTGCAAGGGAAACCACAGAACCATGAGCTCAGGTTTTGGCAGGTGAGTAAAGGAAGGACATTTTTGAGGATGTGGTTTTGAAAGTTTGTGTTTTAAGGCAGATACAGGAAAACCACAGCCTGAGCAGCCCCTGTCTGTGTGGGCTGTGCCACTCACCTGTGCTGGACTTGATGTCACCCTGGGCACAAACCCCGGCACGGGCGGGTCCCAGTCCGGCTTTGCCTCTCACAGCTGGGGCTGTTCCCCTCGGTGCTCCTTTGGCAGAGCTTCTAAATAGAACAGAGGAGGGTAAAACAACTTACCCTCAAAACCCAACACAACAGCAAAACAGCACAGAACAGCACAGGATTACTGTAAAAACAGTGACAGGGACCCTTGTGGGGTACGTGGTCCAAGGTCACGTTCAAAGCTGGGCTCAAAGTTAGATTGAGTTGCTCAGGGCCTTAACAGTCTTCTGCTTAAAACCTACAGGTAATGTTTAAGCACCCAAAATAAGCATTTTAATGGGAGAGCAGCATCTTATTTCTTTGAACACGAGATTGGTACCTAGAAAACCAATTCTCAGTTTTGAATGCTTCTGTATGTGGCCTTGGGCTGGGTAATCTCCTTGCAAGGTGGGGACAATGCTGACACACCTGCTGAGTAACTCCTCCATGTGGAGGAGTTTGCAGTGTCACAGACAGGAATCAAGTAAATTAGGCTGTCATTTCTAGTGAAGGAAGAGCTTGGGGTCTAAGACACAGTAATCTGATGCTGAAGCCTGCTAACAACCACCCACCATGTGCCCAGATGTGTGTTCCTGCAGACCAGTCCTCACACATACCCTGTCTGTAAGGCTGGATGTTGTCATTTCAGGAGTCGGTCTGATCAGAATGGAGAGGTTTGTATCAAAGTGCTCAGGTTTGTACTAAAGCAATCCAGGAAACAACTTTCTCCTCTGCCAGTTTCAGCAACACTGGAAATCAACAGAGGGGCTCTGAGCTGCCATGTAGCACTGATAGCAGGTTCCCCTTTCAGTGTTTGTTCTCCTGGATTCAAGGGAGCTCTAGGACAGCACCAGTGATACCAAGCCTGCCATGAGGCTTTAAGAGCACTGTCAGCAGTTAGAGCAGTCTCATACTGGAAATCACATTTGGGAAAAGATGTGCTTTACAGGTTTAACAGTGTTGTGGTTGGCCCGTGCGGGGAAGAGATGATGCTGAGTCCAATTCAGAAGGCTGAATATTTTATTATTATTATAACTATATTTCAATACATTAATATATATTTAAAGAGGAGCTCCTAAAACTACATCTTAACTTCTAGCTATCATATCTAACTACTCTAACTGTAACTAACTCGTGACTCCCTCTCAGCTGGGAATCCAGACCCAGGTGCATACCATTGGCCATCAGGGCCAAACAATCCTCACCAGTGTCCAATTAACCAATGATTCCAGGTAAACAATTTCCCAATGCATTCCATATGGAAAAACAAGGGACAGGAATAGAAATTGTTTTCTTTTCTGTCTTCTCTCTGCTCTTCTATGAAACTTTCTTCAGGGAGCAGAGATGTGGGCACTACATAACAGTCCTTTGGGACTGGGATTATCCTTACCAGGGATCTGGAGAGAACCCTGGGTAATGCGTAAATGGCCAGGATGAGCAAACATTAAATCTTGCTATTTTTTTTTTTAATGAAATAGGGTGCTGGAAAGTGAAGAAGGAAGGAAAGGATACTTAGTCTATCCCACCAGCAAGAACCATGGTTCCAGTCAGAAGGGGAGGAAGGCATCACTGAAGGGAAACGGGAGGAGAATTGACTATATGCTCTATACAGAAGAAGGTCTCTACCTGGAATGGAAAGTGGTGAGTTTCAGAGTTGCTAAAAAGGCTGTTACTTGCACAACACACTTTTCTGAACGGCACTGCAGCCTGTTCTGCTTGGATTAACACCCATACTCCTGGGAGGACCTGCTGCTTTGCTATTTTCCACTTCTGCATGCAGGTACCATGTTTGTAAAGCTACTACATAACAAAGTTGGGTTTGAAGATTCCAGCAGCAGCACTGGTAGATGTACTGCTCTTCTAAAACAACCAACCAACCTTGATTTCTCTCCTTTTAAACTTTTGCCTAGCTGTTTTGCCTGATGCTTTTCCTGTGCCTGCAGTCTGAATATTTTTTAATGTTTTCAAGTGTCTGGATGTTCTTTTATGCCTATATAAACCTACCTAAGTTACAACTCTGCAGTATGTAGGCAGAAGCTAACATGAGGGAGTACCCAGAGAGAAAACGTGTAGGGTGCAGTCTGCTTCCTAGTGTAGGGCCTTGCCTTGTACAGAGCTCCATGATGAAAACAAGGAGCTCATTCACATCTGTATTTACCATACCCTGCACATGGATCACCTACTGCAGCACCGCAGATGAGTCTGTCTGGAACAACAGAGATGTTACTGTAAATGGAAAGAAAAGGTGCAACAGATTTCATCCAGACCAGCTCAGCTGCATGCTACCAGTGCATGCTCACCTCATCCTCTGCAGCACACTGCCATGCCCTGTGGCAGTTCTCTATTAGCTCAGCCAAACCAGACCAGCCCACACCTCTATAATACACTAAGGTAGTTCAAAGAGGCTGAGTTCTGATGTGTGGAATGACAGACTGATTTTTCAGCTCCTTATCTTACTTTTGTTCTCCTTCTGCAGGAAGTGGAAGAGTTCAGCTTTATTACCCAGCTGGCAGGCCTGACAGACCACCTTCCAGTAGCAATGCGTCTCATGGTGTCTACGGGAGAGGATGACCCTTAAAATTGACCAGCTCTGAGAGATTAAAAGAGGGAAACATGAATGATATTTCAAAAATATCAGAGGATAAGAATGAACTATTCTGGTGCCACGTTAGGAAAGATGACCAGACCTGACCTGGGCTACTCCCAGAAAGTACCAACAATGTGGATCTAAAAAGGGAAGAAATGGAAGGGGCTGTGGCCAAAAGCCACTGTCGCAAGTGGCTCAGGCAACAGGGCAGGCCTGTACTACAATGCTTTCACTGTGGACCGAACGGAACCAAGATGGAAGTCCTAATTCCTTCTGAACCAGTGCCATTCTTACTAAAACATGTTTTTATACTAATATATAGCACAATTTAGTTTGTACTTAGTCTGTGAGTTAGTGCCGCTCAATGGTTTTTTGCATCATTTCTTTGTCTAACTACGAAGCCGCAGCTTTTTCTCTTTCTTTAGCCTGTGACAGTTTGTAGTTCGTGCTTGCAGCAGCCGCATGCGCCCGCACTGCATGCACCGGAGAGAAACCGGGCAGAGAAACCTGGCAGCAGGGAAGGGAGGGCACAAACCAGGCCCAGCCAAAGCCTCCTGGGACTGGAAACCCTTCTGTCAGTACAGGTAGACCTTAAACCAAACAACTCTCTTCAATTTGCAGACCAGTATCTTCCTGTCTGATTTAAGGATAATTAAAAGATTTGGAATTGAGACTTCAAGAACACAGTCCCACCCTTATTCCAGCTGTGTTCCCACTGAAATTATGAACTGTTTTGTCTGAATGATGACTCCAGAATCAGGCCTTCAGCTTTCCAAATGCAACTTATTCCCTTAAGAAGAAATAGTTTCCCTGTAATGTCTTTTCTTTCCCATGTGTGGGACAGTTCTGAATTATGGTATGGGATATGTATGTTACAGTAGAGTGAATAGATTCCTGTAGTACCATTGGTAACACCAGAGCCAACATTCTGCCTTAGCTAGAAAGGGTAAGTGGGAAATGAATTGTAAAATGCATGCTAGATATAGAGTAAAAATAAACATAAGTGATATTTGGGGGGAAAAAGGTGTAGAACAGTTTATGATTGATAAGGCAGAATAACCTGACAATTTTCTAAAGGAATCAGTACACTTAAAGGGGAAGTGGAACGTGGCCAGAAGGAGAGTAGAGAATAGAACTGTGACTCTTGGCCTTAGGTAACTGCTTCCCAGGAACAGAGGCTGTTTTGATGTCTGTGAGACACATCAATTCTCCATTTGTTATGCACCCACAGACTTGAATGGGGGTCTTGCCATCTAAATCATAGTTCTTTCCATTAAAGCTCTTCAAATGTGGGGCTCCCCTCTGCCATCTCGTCCCCATGACCCAGCCTCTGTAACCTTAACAAAAATAATGAAAACCTGAGAATCAGGTCCATAATGAGACTTGGCATTTTTTAGGGATTTAATTTCAGAGGGTTTGTGTTGTTGGGAGAACAATGAGACCCCTTCTGTTTTAACCCTCACTTAGTTTCTTCTGCCTATTTCCTGTTCTAGTTTAGTTTTATTTCCTCTTGCATTACAAATTCCCTGTGTTAAGAAGAGTTAACCCCATATTAGATGTACTCCATTAAGTAACCTGTTTTAGTTACGCTGCCCACAAACTCCTGAGGACGCTCTTGTTTTGGTTTAGTTTACACTTGCTGTGAATCAGCTTGAGCTAAATCAGAATAGATCTAAATTAGAAATCTCAGTCTGCACAGCTTCTGGTACTTGCTTAGTTAGCTACAGTAAACAACAGAACTTGTACTTAGATCTGATTTTGCAAATAGCGAAACTCGTAGTAGCCATGAGAGTACAGGACTAACAGTATTGGCTAATTCCAAGGAGGCAGCAAGGCCACTGCTCACACTCTCCCTCTGCACCTGGTCTTGACACATTTTAATGCCTCCTTTTCCAGTCCTGGGGTTCCTTCAGCAGAGACTGCCTCTTAAAAGTGTACTGTGCCAAACCGTGGGGTAGCCTGAAGTGTAACCCATGGGGACTCAAAAATGGAACCAGACTCAGTTCCCCTTTTTATAAAATTAGGAATTCAAGTTTACAGAATCAGAGACTTTAGTGTACTACCCCAGTGCACCACCAGTTTCCCACTTTGTATGTCTGTCTTTATACAGAGGGTGCACATATGTGCAATGTGTTTTTCGGGTTTCTTATTGCTCCAGTCAATTCAGAAAAACTTGTACCCAAACCAATGCTTTTTAATCCTGTTTTCTACCTTGCTTGTATTTTATTAATCTTTTTTAAAAAACCCAAACAGTACCAGTAGCAATTTGTGTGCTGTCCAGCAGATATTTCTCAGTAGTAAGACTAACTACAAGGTACGGTATTTTTAATAGTTTTCCTAACAATGTAAATTAAAATTTGATATCAATTTCACCAAGTATCAGTTGCAGGAGCTGAATTTGACACTGTGTGGGATACAAACATAAAACTACTGCCAAACAATGTTACATTATTTACAGTCAAACTAACATGGTCTAAATCACTTTAAAATTTGTTCTGTGGCTTTGTGCTGACCAAAAAATCAGCCACTTTCATCAACTTTTTGAGATATGCTGAGAAATGTTTTTTCAAATTTGAAGTAAATTGTTTTAGATTTTGATCCTAGTTCCTCAGTGCTCAAGAACTGGCTAGTTGTAAAATGTTCTCTTATACAATACACACACATTTAACCAGTGTAAGTAGTTCTAATTTGCTGTTTTAGGGATGTGGCTTTGCAAGGGAGTGATGCTGGGAGGTTCAGCATTGTGGCACCACTGTACAGATGCTCCTTGGTTTTTTTGCATTGATCCTGTGCCTTCTGCTGCCTCGGCAATGCTTGCAGGGGTCAGAGAGTGTCTGTAGCAGTGAGCTGGAATGAAGGCTTCCCCTTCCACAACAGTGACCTCCAGGAGAAAAATGAGTTTTGCCTACACCACTCCAGCCACCACAGTTCCATCCAACACCCCACAGACAATCCACTCAGACAATGCCTGTACTGTCACGATATCAATCATCACAGCCCTTAGGCAGACACTATAGAATATTTACATTAAAAAAAAAAAGGGGGGGTAGGGCTGGGGGTAAGAGACCACACCCAGGAGAACAAACCCTGGAAAGCTTTTTCAGATGTCAATCCTACTTTGCTTATGGATAGCATGACCCAATTTATAAGTAGAATATTATAAGAAATCAAGTTAAGCTTACTCTAGTATGCTTATCCCACTTTGTACTGGGATTTCAGGCATCTTCAAGAAGTGACTGACAAGACTATGCTTGGTTTATTACCTGCCCCTCACCAGGGATACTGCAGATGAAGTGTCATCTTTTTATAAAAGCTAGATAACATCTTCTGTTTCTCATGTTCAGTTTGCATTTTACAACAGCACTTCTAGAACAACTGAACAAAAGGCCCAAAGAGGGTGGTTGAAAACCAAGCCTTTCCAGGAGTTTTGAAGGTGTCAGGTCCTGACAAAGTTGGTAACTTTAGATCACTTCAAAAACACACCCTAGAGATGGAGCAACTGAGCCCAGGGAGGTAACACCCAGCCTCATGCTGGGGGAAAAGGCACTTGACTCATTCCAGTGGTGCCCAGTTTTACTCCATCCCAGCCTGGACACTTGGTAGAAGCTGCCTGAAGCACCCAAACAGAAACTGCCAGAGCCTGGCTCCAGGAGAAACCTGCAGCCCGAGAAAGTGTGTCCTGCTGGCTGCAGGAGTTTACCTGCCTTGTGCCAGTATCATGACAAAGTTTTATCCCAGAAACACTCTCAGTCTGGCTAGACCCTCAGGCCTACTTGTTGGGTAAGACAGTAAGATTTAAGGAACATACAATTCCAATAAGGATTTTTTTTTTTTAATGGCCTTTGTTTGGTGGTCAGATGAAGCCAATCTGATTGTCCCCAGTTTGGTGTGTGAGCTACCCTGGATCACACAGCAGCACAGCAGTGTCAGCACATATCATCAGCTCAGAAATGAAACAGTTTTGCCTCCTCCTGGCACTACAGGATGATGACAGAAATACAATCAAGCACTTTGAAAACCTCCAAATTTTATCCATTATGAGGGTCAAATTGTTACTGAAGGTCTCACTTTTCCATGCCATTTTGTTTTAAATATAATCTTGATGCTTTTAAAGACTTGTATTATTGCTGAGGTTTAGAAGTCCTGTAATAAGAATAACCTTTTTTTATTTCAATGATTTTTCGGTATTGTATCCTTCTGGAACCTAATGTTTTTATATGGTAAGCACACACCTTCTGACATTTTGTTATAAATATATTAAAAAAAAGGAAAAATTTAAATATTTTCATTGGTTTCTTTACCTGCAAGAAAACCACAATCACAGACCTGATAAAAACAAGGTATTTTAAACAATATGGAGGGGTTTTTGTCTTTTATTGGTGCTGAAAGGAATAACTGGTTGATGCAAACAAGATAATAAAATTTCAAGGCTCAAATGATTCTGTGCTGTCACTTTCTCTGGTTTTGTGATGTGGAGTCTGATGCCACCAACACAGATCTGACTCCAAATCGCAGTCTGGTGGGTGGGTCAAGTACAGCTCACTGTGCTACACCTGTTGTAGTGAACTTGCAGGAAACACAGGATTAAAGAAATGAGTCCTTTGAACTCCCCCCACCACTGCCCCAACAGCCCCTGCACAGACACCCTGAGCAGTTTTCCAGGGGTGCAGCCTTCCTGCAGAGCATTCCCCGTGCATCTCACACCATGTCCCTGCTTTAGGGACAAGGTCCTGCACTGGAGCCTGGCCCCAGGCTGCAGAACAGGGCAGGCTGCAGGAGCACAGCTGGGCACCACAACAGTGACCTGGCCCCTGAGCTCAGGGGGAGCAGGTCTTCACCCCTGTGCTGTCCAGTCAAAGATAAAAACCACACATCACACCCCGTGTACAATTGTTGATTTGACAGAACAATGTCAAGAAAAAAGAATCCATTTAACTGGTTTAGTCTTCCCCAACAATCCCATAAAAGGCAGTAGGGAACCCCTCCTTGAAGAATTGATTTTTTCCACAAGCAGAAAGGATGAAATCAGTGGATTTCATGCAAATGAGTAAGAAAAAGGACAGTGCACAAGTTTCTTGTCATTGCCTCAGGAAGGCACCAGCCCATCCTGTGAGACAGGACATTAGAGATGGTTTTCTGCAGCTTTCTCCATTGCTGCACAGGAGATTTTTGTCTGCATTCTGATGCTACCACTGCATTATACTTTGACAGACTTGATTTTCCAGTGGTAGATTCCTAGACTGCCTCTCTTGCAATACCTGACCTATTTTCCCATTGCTGCAGTTGGTTATTATGTGAGCAGCTCATGAGTGGGTTCCCTTCTATGAAATGCTAAGGAACTACAAGTTAAAAACACAGTAATTTCTTGGATATTTGCATATTGCAGACAGTTACAAGAACAAGTACAGAAAACTGCAGCTCCTTCCTGCTCCCTGTGCCAGGAGTTGCAGTGATGAACTCGTGCCCACAGCTGCCTGTGGGTCAGCACTGGAACAGCACTGCCATCTGCCTCCTTGGCTATTTACAGACTCTTGGCAAAGCACAATTATTGAAACACAAACCTCCCTATCCCACTGAAATTCCTGCTCAGAATGCTGCTAAAACCATTATTCTTGTAGCCCTTTTCTTTGACTATTTAATACTTTGGTGTAGCAATTCTCCTTGTTGCATCAAATTGAAGTGGCTCATCTACATTTTCGTGACCTTTCAGAAGATTATTCCAGATTTCCCCTCTACCACTCCTAAACCTGTATGCCCATTTTCTTCCACACTTTCCCTGACATTTAGGGAAGCCTCCAAGAAGCCACCTGTGAAATCAGCGTGTGGGGCTTGCTAGAAAGACTGGCAGGAGAACAACATCTCATATTTTACATAATGGTAGATTTAACTACTGCTCCTTACAACCATTAAATGTGGACAAGAAGAAATACGCATTAATTGAAGGAAAGATTAGAAGAAAATGGGAGGAGAAAAAAAAATCTGAGAATAGTTACACAAAAAGAATCTCCATCAACTCAGGATGTATATTCCTTCTTCCCAAATGCCCTCAAAACTCCTTCCTGAGTCTGATAAACATTTCATACTATTGCAGATCACATGAGCTCCTGAGGTTGTGCTCAGCCACTGATACCTCCCCTGTGGTACCAAGAATCACATCTGAATGGACAACTAATCAGAAAAGGAGATTAACTATAGGTGAAAAATGCTACAGCTTTCCTGTGTGCTTTAAAGGATGAGATAATTGAATATAACCACAACATAAAGGGGGATTTTCCACATGTTCCTATTAACACACCAGCTTTAAGCTGGCTCCCCTGTCTGTAAATGGTGGAATTCCTAGAAAACAGCACCTGCTTACTCTGCCCCTCTGGAAGTGCCTGTAAGCTGATGCTTCACCTTCTGCTGCTCCCACAGGAGCATCTCACAAATTCAGAGTGCCCACCACTGCCAAACCTTCTCTTCCCCTTTTGTAAGTAAACCTTTGATGTCTCCAAAGCCAAACCAAGCAGAATAACTTCAAAGTGCTACCAATACCACAGTATTTGGTAGCCAGGTATGTCAGAACATCCTCTGTAAACACTGTAACAAAAGCCTAAAGCTCCGTACAGCTTTCACTGTTCCACTACAGCTGATACACCAGGGTTTGTGCCAAGCTCTGCTGAAGCTCCTCAAGCCACAGCAGTTTGTGTCCAAAGCAACCAAAAGCCTCAAAAGTCCCATTCCTATTTGCAAATGATTTGACCCTTCCAAATCCCAGCAACAAGATGCGTCAGTGTGCTGAGCTCAATAGGGACCTTAATGTGCTCCTGAACGCGGGGCTGGCACTAGGCCAGGGAATATTGATATCCCTGACCGCCCTCCAGCCGCTGAAATGGAATTTGCCTCACAGATACACATTAAACACTGTGTTAGCTACTAACTGATAAATCCTCCTGCCTTCATGAGACCAAACGGAGGATGGTGGCCAAGACACTGCAGTGTCAGACCAGGGAGCCAGAGCTGCCTGCAAAGGACAGAGTCTGCAGGGCAGGGGGGACAGACCCCACAGATGGGACCTGGGACCCACAGATGCTGAGCAGGATGATTCACACAGAGTTCAAGATGCAGGATGCAGCTGTGCTAAGAACTGCTTTATTCCACAACAATACTACTGCAATTTTAAGATTCTGGATTCAGGGATGTCCCATCCCTGGAAGTGTTCCAGGCTATGTTGGATGAGACCCTGAGCAACCTGATCCAGGAAATGACAGCCTGCCCATGACAGAGGGGCTGGGACTTGATGGTCGTTAGGGTCTCACATTCCAGCCAAATTCCACTTCTGGGATTCTGTGGATTCAAACAGCTGAAGAGGTTTCCAGTGCTGCCACAGCATCACGTGGTGCAGTGTCTGCTCAGAAGCCTCTGAACACCTTGGTAGTGTGATGTGGGAGTTCAGAACCCAAAATTCCCCAGTGTATCTGATTACATCACAGTGAACAGAAAGAGATGATCGCGATGAGGGGAAGATGACATCTTTCCACATCAAAAGTAATGAGGTACCTTTCTTCTCATTAAAGAGGTTTGTGAACTTCCAAATGAGCAGAGGATTCTGAGTTTGAACACCCAGCCCCTCTACACTTTGGGTAATGTCCTCACTACCTTTTCAGACCTACCTAGGTATAATTGTTACCTTCTTTGTAACAGGTTCTTAAATACCTTCTAAATGCCAATTCATAATTCTGAATGCCCAGCAAAATCCAGCTGGATCTTTATATTTAAAACACTTCTCAAGAGGTCATTTGCCACACTACCACCAGCTCCAGCAAAGCCAACACAGAATGTTTTATATTGCTTAGTAAGGACATCAAGGTATCAAGGAACAAAAGGCAGCTGCAAGGTCTGCAGGGCATCAACCAAACAAAAATCCTGGGCCTAGCATGGTGCTAAGTACTATGCTAAATATATTCCTAATGAAAGGTGTATCACACAAGACAAACTAATTCTCAGTATGTAACCTGGTCCATTATCTCAGCCCCAAAATCAGACTCTTATGAAACAGGTATTTAAAACTCTATTTTCTGTTATTCCTTGGTTACATTTAATTTCTCTCCTCCACATTTGCCAATGGAGTTTTTTATAGCCACAGCAGACTCAGACTTTAAACCAAACTTGTCTTGTGTGCCACAATAAGCACATAAGAAGGACTTCATGCTGCAGCCACTTCATTAGAAGTGTTCCTGAAACTCTGTGCCACTTTTGAACCCACAGTGCTTACCTGGTCAGATCCTTTTGCCCACAGCTGACCTCGACTGTCCTTTCACCTCGCTGCAGAAACCTCACCATGCTGCAGCTCTGTTCCAAAGTCAGAGCAAATTAGAAGCTGTAAATGCAGCATTTATTATACACTGGCAGAAAGAAACACTGAGTCTGGTCAAGGGCTGGGCAGTGGCTCCACACCCAGTATAACAGGTCCTTGTCTAGGCCTGGATTCCTGGGCTGACAATTAGAAGGTTTCTGACCACAAGACCAGGAAAGTTCAAAACTAGCTTCCAAATGACCACAATGGAATGCAAAATAAACAAAAAAAATTCCTCTCTGAAACCCCAATGCTTTTAAAACAGAGTTGAATGTATATTTACAGAGAGTCTATGCTTGATCTGAGCTGCAGGAAAGGATGATACAGAACAACCCAGAAGGTCCCACTCAGTCCTGGCTTGGTTTGAGGGCAGGGGGAAAGTACAGTATTTCTTCTGCTTCTGGGTTATGCTTATTTATAAGGGAAGCATAATCATCTGTTTGGGACTGTCAGTTTATTATTCAAAAAATCCCAACACTGCTATTTTTACTCATGTTTTAAACGTGGACAGAACTGGAGCTTACAAGCAGAAACTCCTGAAGTATGAATAGCTGCCTGTCGAGGCTCTGTGTGAGGAGACTGTACTGAAAGCAAAGGGGGCAGGGGGGAATGGAAGGAAAAGGAATGGGAGATGATACTGGACCTTCAGACATACTGCAAAAATAGGAGAACATCTAAAAATATTTTTAAAATGTAACAAGTAAAGTTAAGTACATTAAGAAAGATTAAATGGCCCTTAATTGCTCAGGAAACATTCCCCAGAACACACACTGCTGACTAGTTCTGTTGGTGACAAGCATGACTACACCTTGCCTTTATTTTTAGACATGCTTTTTTTGTTAAATCTTATTTTAAATGTAATTATTTGATTAGCTGTTGCCCAGCCAACCCAGGGAATGCAAATACAGACTGTCTCATAAAGAGAGTCACAGCTCTCAGCTTCTAGGGGAGGTAAACAATGGAGCAGTGTATCTCATTCCCAGCTAGAGGCAGGGACACAAGTGGAATATTCTCCCTGCAAGCAAAAGGATATGGGCAGCAGCATCCAAGAAAGCAGCAGGAAGCTGGCACTGGATGTAAGGCACTGCATCGATCTGAACAGATGATCTCCTGTGAGAAAATCCCAGTATTTATTCAGGGCCTGCCTGACTGGCACAGGGACATAACAAAAATGGCACCATTCTAAATGGGGACACATCTGCCATCGACGGTGCTCTCAAAGAGAGTGGGATAAACAGCACCTGAAAGGGCCACATCACATCCTCACCAAGACCTCCCACTGCTGCTCTGGAACAAGGAACACAACTGCCAACCATTTCTGTACATTAACACACCCACAATGGGGCACCAGGACCCCAGCCTGGGCACTAACCTGGTTTGGGAAGCACTGCTGAGAGGGTCTGAGGTGCTGGTGCCTCTCTTGGAAAGGAAATGCTGCTTATGCCTCTACCCTGCTGCTACATTTAGGTCAGCTGTGAGCATGAAACAAACCCCTCAGCCTGGCAACCCCACACACAGATGACACTGGCCTTGAAGTGCCTCGTGTCTGTGACAAGCACAAAAGAAAACACAAAAATTAAATGTTTTGTCAGTACAGACCCATTAAACCTGTGGAGAAGAGCACCCTGCTACAACAGACATAAAGACTGTTTTGTATTGAAATATGAAGACATAGTCTTTCCTAGATATTTCTCTTCCTTCTTCCCTTTTTGAAGACTTTTTTTCATGTATATTGCAGGGTACATGTCAAGATAATGCAAGAAAAGATAAAAACCTAACATTTAACACAGAAGTTGACTTCATAGTTCATTTATTCTGCTGTGTAACACGGAAGGAACTGCTAGTTTTTGTTGAGCACTAGTCAGTATTAGCAAAAAATGAAGGGCTATGGCAAGGCAGGAATCTAAGCCCCTGAAATCTAAAAAGAAATTTATTTAATGCATGAAGGAGAAGAGATGCAGCTTCCCTAACAGTTTCATACAAAACAGAAACACATACTAAACCATCATAATGCAATATGCCAGCAGAGTTTTCAACACAGGGCCATAAGGTATTAACACACTGCCTCCAGCAAACCCTCCCTCCTCTGGCATGCAGTCCTGGACACTCAGCATTAGTGCACTGCAATGACACACAGGCTGCATGAGAGAACTGCTCTAACTGCTGTGCCACACCTTCCCACAGCTAAGGCCTCTTCAGTGCATTCAGATAAAGCTTTGAGTTTGTGCATCAATTCCAGAAGCATAAACTTTAGATGAAATGTACTTCTAGGCAGAAAGAGCTTTTGCTCAAGAGAGGTTCAAGTCCCTAGTTCTGGGAGACTTCCTGGCTTGTTTTCCCACTGGCCTCTGACAGCTCTGCTCTGCTCTCAGGACCAGCCTGGCCAACAGGGACACAGGAGCTGCAGGAAGGAGAGGTGGGCACTGATTTCAAGCAAGGCCAAGGCTCAAGAAGAAGCAATGCCAACAGGGTCACTTAAGGGCCCATCACCTAAACTCCACTGACAGAATGAAACTACTTGAGCTGGAGTTCAAAGACAATTACCACTCAATAGAAACAGGCAATGAGAAGCATAATGAGAAACCCTTAAACAGCATCAACTCAGGAGGTAAGAGACACAAAACACCAGTGCTGATTTAAATCAGCAGGAACATGAGCAGCCAATATTAAAGCCACTGCCTTGGCCCTCAGTACCATGTCCCAGCGTGCCAGGACACACACGTGGCAAAACAGCCAGCAAAATTACATGGTCTGAATATTCTCTTCACACCAGTTCATTACCCCTGTGTGTTCTTGGTTCCCTCAGGCTGGAAGTCACACAGATAATACTCAACACATGAACTTTGGTTTCTCAAGTCCCACAGTTGCTCACAAAACACAGCAAGCCTCTTGGCCAGCTGCTCTCTCCCTGTGGGCTGGCAGCAGGAGCTGACACATCTTATTTTGGGTAGGAGACAACCCAGGGCACTGGGATGCACAGGGAGGGGTAAGGAGAGTATGTCCATCCCCCCTTGCAGCTCAGCCCCTCAGGAGCCCAGCAGGAAGGGGTGCCAGGGCACGATGGCAGCTCAGGGACATCCCTGGCCAAGCATCCCCCACGTGCCGGTCCTGTGGAGCAGCCAGTTCATTCCCAGTTTGGATGCACTCCCAGCCTTTCCACCCCACGTGAGGGTGCCTCATCCTCTATCATCAGCCCCTGGGCACAAGTGACTTTGCTGCTGCCTGTCAGGCAGGCACGAGATGAGACACGCAGATGTACTGTACAGTCCCTCCAGCATTCCTAGAAACACTGCAGCAGCAGGGAGAGGGCATTTTGGAGTGCTGCAGTGAAGGCTGCTTGTCTCTCCCTCCCACCTCATTCATCGCCGCAGCTTGATTTATTTGCTGCTTGCCAGGAGTGTGAGTAATTGGTTTCTTAGATACCCTAACAGGAAGCCAGAAGGTGCCTTATGTGAGGACAGATAGAGCAGGATCCACCACCCTGCAGAAGCAGCAGCACACTCAGTAACCTGCAGCACCCACTCCTTCTCTCAAAGCACGAGTACATCACTTCCTCAAGGGAGTGGTGTGCAAGGCAAGAGAGAGCAGAGGCTGTGGAAAATGACAGGAGTGAGAGGCACAATCCACAGCAAAGGAGCTGCTGCAGCTCATCGTGCAGCTGCACTTCAGCAAAACCCTGAGGAAGAACCAGAGGGTACACAGCCAGTCTTGTGTGACTTAAGGCCAAGATATCCTGGGACTGTGCCCACACCTCTGTGAAGAGCAGCCAGACCTGCAACTGCAGGGCTTTCCCTTGGCACACAGGAAGATCATCAGCTCTCATTCATTCATTAATGCCCTTGTCCACAAAAGAGGCATCTTCAGGGCTCTCAAATGCTAGACAGAATCTTGCTGGGGGGGAAAAAAAAGTGGGTCACCTTCATGACAGCTTTTGAAAACAAAACCAATGCTCTACAGCTTTGTAAATATACATATATATATATATTTATATTAAATATGTAACTTCTATACAATATAAATATATTTTACATGTGCATTAAAACCCAGGTGGTTTTAATTACTGAGCTATCCAAGGATTTACTGCCTCTGAGTCTTTATCTGCTGCATCTCGGTCAAACCTCACAAGGCTGCATCTGAAATCACACTGTGCTAAGAAAACAAATGATTAAAGCAGAGCTAGGGAGTCAGGGGATTAGTCTATTCTGCATGGCCTTGAGCAAGTCATTTTTAGCTCTGAGGCTCTAATCTTATAGTGAGCCTGGGGCAGATGAAACACTCACACACCCACACAAACCACACTTAGTTTTTTTCTCATCCAAAAAATAGAGATGACAACACATACCTCTCTGAGAAGCATCTTAATCACTAATCTGCATTAAATGCTTGGAAATGTGAAGTATTACAATGATTAAGTACCAAGCCAAATTAACATTTTGCAATGCTATCAGAGTCAATAAGGTAGAATGACAACACAAGCACCCACTGTATTCAGCTCACAATCATCACTGGAAAAATCCAACTCTAGGAAGCTCTAATAGTCTCTTCCCCCCCTAACAACCAGCTGTAACTACAAATAGAATACAAAAGATGAGTGACTAAATGAATTAGTCCTGAACTGCATCCTCTATCTTGTTAAATGCAGGAAGCCCACACAGAGCAGTTTCAAAGGGACTAATGAAGGAGAAAAGCAAGCTCCAGGATCTCAGTCCTTGAACTGCCCAGCTTTCAGACAAAAAGTAACAGTTCTGAAAATAAAGAACAAATCTTGCACCTGCTGTGATTTAGAAAACACCCTTTAAAATGCAAGACTTGTCCTTCATTAGGGCCATGACAACCTCACTGTCCAAGGAGTACTATTCACTCTGTGTTCAGCATGAAACAGTTTGCTGTCTGCCTGCTTTAACAGTAGATGCAGGTCTGGGTTAGATTTACTAGCAGCTGCCACTTTTTGCACTAGTTTTCCACTTCCATGCATGTATGTACAGTGTATCTCATAACACCACAAGTGTGATTTGCATGAGACAGCTGCATTGCAAGTCTCTGCATTTTCCTGATTTATAATGTGCTAGAAATTTAGAAGTGGGTTCTCAGCACCCTCTTGTGGAGCTGTGCTGTGGTAACCACCACACCTTAGTAAAATTCCATTGCAATTCAGAACTACAGAAAGTTACTTCTGCAGTAAAGCCACAATTGGGAAGTTAAATGTGAATGGCAACACTTGGAGGTTTATTATGACTTTTAACACCTGACTAAAACATGTGTCTTGCATTCAAAAAGCTGCCCAGCTATACACTGGCTCTATTGCAATATCTGAACTGTAATACTGTCAGCTCAGTGCTAGCAGAAGATCCTGTTTCTATTAGAACGTGCATCTCTGCCTGCAGGCCTAGTCAGGATCAAAGCCATTGTCATTTAGAAAAAAAATTGCCTGTGGTGGCAGCACCAAATAAATTCCTTCCAAGAGAAAACAGGATTCTTGCTCTGCTTATTAAGATGCCCATAGCCAGCAGCTCTTCCAACTCTGAACATCACTGCAATGCTTCTGTCAGGTCTGGGAACAAATGGGAGGCTGACTGCTGCTCCTAGGTAATGTGTTTGTTTGATAGAGTGGCTTTCCTCCCCCAAGTGCATGCCTGCAGTAAAATTCCCCATGGAAGAGGACAGAGACAGAAGCAGTCTCATATTTTGTTCTTGCACACATATATAAGAAATGGCCAGTGTCCCTCTGTAAGCAGCTGTTTTCTACACAATTTACAGATCACATTAGGTTTTTAAGACCAGTCTGAAGAATTCACCTAAGTCAAGAAAGACTGATACACACAATAAATAGTCCTAATTACACACACTTGTGGTAAGGGCTTGCCTCAACAGCTCCCAGCAATTTTAACAATTTTAATTTAAAATTCTTGAAGCACTTGCAGTGCCTGTCTAAATGCACAAGCCAAACCAGCAAGCATTAGTGATGCTGGTAACACTCACAGTGAATTAGAACATGCACAAGGTTTCTTAAGCACATCCATCAGATTTTGCTCCTCTAAGGAATCCATGGGTGCTAAAATATGCTCAGCATTCCATCCTTCCAGTGGTGGGGTTTTGTGCTTTTTTTTTGATAGCAGCAATGCAATTTCTGCTCCAGGTGCACTGGAATTTAAGATGTTCTTCCTTATATGCACACAGCACACAGCTCAGCCCTGGGAACAAGTTCTGCAGATGGCTGCTACTGCATCCAGCCTCTGCCCTTCCCTTTCACTGCACCCACCCCTGAGAACCTCTACAATCCTAGGTCTCACAACACAAAAAGGGTTTAACAAGGATGCCCCTCAGTCACCATCCCTAATAGCCACTGCAGGGACCATGTAATTTCAACATGTATGTAACTGATAACAAAATACAAATTCCCATCAGTGTGGATTTCTTCCCTTTGGCATTTTAACAAATGTATGTTTTATTTTTTCTTAGGAAGTACAACTCAGGCACATCCATACACAGTTATCTTTGAGAAAGTTAATACTACACAATAAAATACTGTGAATTTGGTTGTGGTTTTTTTCCTATCTTATTTTTTCAAACATATAAATTCTAATATATTGCTATTAGTTTTGTGTTCCTCATGGAACACTGTACTCTTTTGCTGGACCCAGAATGACTTGTGCAGTTAAATGCCCTTTCAGAAGCTATTCCTACTGCACAACAAGAATAGCAGCTCATGCTTTCTGTGTCAGGCCAGACACAGGAGTTACAGGACACAACCAAGAGAAGAGCAGCTGTACAATACCAGCTTTTTTCAGCCTTGCATAATTGTGCCTGTGCCTTTTTAAAAAAATCATAAAGGGCCAAGCCTCTACTATTTTAAAGGCTTGGCCATATTACTGTTCCCTTTACAACTGTGTTGTGTACAATACAGAACAGATTTGCTACCATACTTCCTGTGGGCTAGGCACAGTGTATCAAAACTAAAACAATTGTTTCATGAACAGCAACCTATATATTCCAGAAAAGTCTGAAAGAGATGACAGACTAAAGTTAAGCATCTTAAAAGCGCAGTTTTGAAAAGTGAAATTCACAGACCTCATCAGGAGTTGCAGGGTTTCTGTTCATTAGAAAAATGGATCTAAAAATGTGGGAATATTTCAGATGGTTTGTGGGTCTATAAATATGATCACACCATTAGGAAAAATAAAAAAGGAAGAATTTTTACTCACAAGAATGATGTATCATGGTGACCAGGAAAGCAGAGTAGGGGAGGCTCCTGCTGCCTCGTGGCTTCTTTATGATATTCCTTTCACTTTGCTAAAGCTGCTGCTCAGAGGAAATAGGAGTAGCTTTGGTAACTGTTATCCCTGTGGATGGCTGACATAATTTAGGACTGGCAGGACATTGATTTTCTATCAAAACTTTAATAGGTCACACATACAAAACAGATACATCAATTGATTGTTCATCTAAAGCAGAACTCAGTTCACACAATGCCACTGCAGCCAGTGTGATCTGGAGAGCAACTAAGAAAACCTCAGTAGTGGACATGTGCTACTGCAGAGCACCTTACAACTTAGCCAAACTGGCAGGTATTATTTACACCTCTGATGGAATGAGTTTAAGGCCACATTTTTAGTCATATCATAAAGATTTGCTTTTTGCCCACAACTCTTTTTCTTTTGTTTCTGGTCAGACTATCATCAGTTTGTTATTTCCAATAATTTGAATATATACTTTCTAATTTCCAGCCACAGCTTTCCAGATTTTGGTCACTTTTTGGCACAGGACTCTTCAGAAATGCAGCATCTCAGATCATCAGCTGCAGCAGAACATCAGTGCACCACATTTTAATTCCCTGGCCATTTCAGCTTAGAACCAGCCACAACTTAGACAAGTCTGAGAGCAGCTAAGCTGTTTCCTTCTCCCTATTAAATGTACTAATATACATATGTAGCTTGACTTAGGATTTCTTTTTGTGCAGTCTGGAGATTATTTCCCATTTTACAGTGACAAGAGCACAGCCTAGAAATAGATGTGTTTAACTCACTTTTCTCTAATGTCAGGGTAAGGCCTGGTGTCCTCATCCAATGATATGCCATGCAATAACCAGCTGCTATTGTCAAATCAACTGTTTTGTACCTCCTTAACACTGTGTAAAACCCTGAAAGAGATGATGAAAAGCATGTGTGTATATGTACATAAACCCTGACAAGAATACCTGTCCCTAAGAAATGGTTCCTCTCTATCTCATTAATGGTATTTTGAAAACAAACCCAAAAAGGTTAGAAGGATGTTAAAGAAAAGCTTGCTCTCTGAACACAATGAAAGAAGCCCTCTGCTGTACAAAAAAGAAAAAAAAATAAAATAATGTATGTTTATTATAATTTAGGAATATGAGCAGGAGGAAGGTATTTTATAGTAGCTTAAAATCCATGGCAATCTCTCCTGTCTTTGTGTCAAAATTTATAGCATATGTGACAGCAGTAGGGTCTGACAGAATTTCTGATTCAATAACAGAGCTGAAGAAATAAACAGCTTGCTTGCAGTGGGGATTCCATTCACAGTTTCCCTACAGGAGAGAGTAAAAAGTGAAAGCAGTCAAAATCTACAATATTATTATTATTATACAGGAACAATGCAGTAAGAGTTCTTGTTCCCAGCTGAGCACACAATGATCAACAATTATTTACACTGCCATCCACTCCACAATGGAACACATAACTTCAAATACCATCTGCTACACCACACACTGAAGTCACAGACTTAGAAATGGATTTGCTCAAAGAACGCTGAGATAGAATACTAAAAATACTTACTCCTTCCCCTCCAAATTTTTGCTTTTGTTAAACTGAGGTTATTTGTATGAAAAAACTCTGCTTTGACCTAGCATCCCATTTAAATTTTGAATTTGATTCCAATCTAGGGAGCATTTGGATGCAAATCAGACTCTCCCATTTTAAGGTACATCTCCTGCTTCCCACAAAAACACGAACAGATGTTTTTAGTGATTCTGATGACACAGGGTCCAAACAGTGTTAGAAGGGGTACTACACAACCCAAGCATGGCCAGCAGAGACCCCCTGCAATCCTACAGACTTTGACATAATGAATTAAAACGAAGATATACCTTCTCATTGGACAGTTGCATCAGTCCTGTACTAACAGAGATATCAGCAGCAAGATGATATTCCATCCACAGAACTGCTCCATGGCTCTTTCCTCTCCTGGGGAGAGATGCAGGATAAAACCTGTCACTTTACACAATCCTGGCAGCTTGAACACAGCACTAGTGTTTAAGTGAGAGCTGCAAAAGCATGAACAACTTCCTTCCTTGAAAGAAAGCTGAACAGCTGACTGAATTGGTAATTGGGGGCAGAAACTTTAAAGTATTTGCAGATATGAAATCCAAAAAAAGGCAAGGAAGAGAACATGTCATAACTACATCTGCTCAGCAGCACAGCCACTTAACCAGCAGTGAGTAACATGGCATGAATTACACAGCATACGCTGAGAACTTCCTTTAGAGACCCCAGTTTCTACTGACTCTGAATTTAGAGGAAATATTTACCACACACACCGTGTCACTTCAAGTGCCTGCTCCACAAGAAGCAGAGGTCATGCCACTGTGCTGCCTGTAAACACAACTGCTGCAAAGGCACAGAGACCCCACACAGATGGCTCTGCAGTCTACGAAAGCTTGAATTTTGTTTAATGAGAAACACAGCAGTGTTTGAGCTATGTAAGCTCTAGATAGTTAAAAAATAAAACTTTCTCGTTTTTAAATTCTTAACAGCATTTCAAGTTTGAACAGAATTAAATACTGGAATGTATCTCAGAAGATGTGGCAAAATATAAAGACTGTCAGGATTACAGTTAAAAGGAAGAATAGCATATACATTAAAAGCTATTAACATATGTACAACAATTATATACTACTAGTATATCATTTTAAAGCTATTAAACATAATAACTTATTAATTATTAAACACAATAATTTGACAAGCTAAGTAGAAATTTTTCTGCAAGAACTCAGCAGTAGGCAACAAACAGAAACATTAAAAACATCCAGGTAATATTTTATTTTCTCTAAACTATAAATTAATCTATTTAAATTTTAAATCATGGTGAGAGATAGCAAAATGTTATTTTTTTAAACAGAGGCATATTATCTAATCTAATAATATCAAACATTATTGTATTATTGTTATAGCCTACTGTGAATACCCACGGGAAGCTTGTGTCAGAGCAACTTCCACAATCTTAGGTCACATTATTAAAAACTGCCAAGTACATTTGCACCAGTTAAGTGTAATACACTTAAAGGAGCTCTAAACTCAACTCCTCTAAAGAGCTTGACTAGGAGGTAAAGAAATGGATGACAACCAAGAGTATCTATTGCTGTGAGAAAACTGACCGTAAGAGCTTTACAGAGCCCTCTGTGCTGAGACAGTGCTGTGGCACAGTCTTTGTGAAGTCAAATGTCAAAACTTCCTGGGGCTCTGAGAGTGACTTGCAGGGATATTCCCACAGCGGGTGAGGTTCTGCTTCCTTGGATTCCCTAAAATTCAGAGAATCCTGAAAAAAGGAAGGAATAAAATTAACTGAAAACAACAGAAATGCAAACCCAGAGTATTCAAGCAATGAAGCTGCAAGAAGGCAGGAGTGCACTTCTTAGTCACAAGGGAGAAATGTCTTACATGCATGAAACCAAATGTTGTGACTGGGGCTCTCAGCCCTGAAACAGAAACGGGCACTTTCAAAACACAGTGCATTGAAATTTTCTTTTCCCTCAACACGAATTCCACTCTACAACTGCCTGTACTCCTCCAAATTAATCTAGAGCAAAGCTCTAGAAACTGATACAAATGATGGTGTTCTGCCTAATACACAAGTTTTTCAACATTCACTAAATGCTCTATTAAGCCAAACTGAATTTTTATTTTGCTAAGACTTGTGATGAAACTAGTTTTCTTACTTTAATCATATCATCCATAGTCTGGACATCAAAACCTTCACAGGTGCCACATGGACTCCGGATTCTCCATAAGTCCTATAAGAAACAACAGGATTTTGTTTGGCTTTATCAAAGGAAATGGGAAATCTTAATGTTAGCTGTAGCTTAGACATTCAACAGCAAGCCACATACTATGTATATATTGCTAAACCATTACAACTACTGCAAGAATCAGAAGATAATTCTAGGAAAAGGTTTTTTTAAGTCAGTTAATTCTTTAATCACTGTTTTCAACTCCTCTAAAGAACATTTCTTACAATTTCTGTGCGTAGTTTACCTTAGAGCAGCTATGGATTTGCCAAGATCTAACCCTCACAGCCCCTCTACTTTCACTATCCAACAGGTGACATACTCCCTGTAGTATGAAACATCTCACAGCCTACCAGAGAACCACACTTCCCTTTAGCCCCACAAAGTGGAGTGAGATAATTTTAGCCACTTCATACCATGCCTCTCATTGACTTCAGCAACCCACTGGACAGACTGACTCAGTTCAACATTTGCCTTTTCTTACACCCCATTAATGGTCTCTTACTAGAACACAAACATTCATTAGGTGTTGATATATACATTTTTTTACCTGTTCATTGTCACACTTAATCTCAAATGTTCCTGCTTTACAAGCTGGCAGCAGGACCACTCTGCATTTAAACCAATACTGCTATAATTTGTGCCTGACTACAGCATGAACTAGAGGGATTTATCAAGAGTCTCTGATTGGTACACCCAGCAGAACTACCAAAACAGACAGGCAGCACCCTGCTCCCTAAATGCAATTATAGATGAAACAAGTTTCTTAACTTCATAACTGAAGTAATTCCATCAATTTTTTTCTCCCAGATCCAGGTTTTGCTAATTGCTTAACCATGATAACATATCCATTCTGAGAGGACAGAACAGCCTACAGACAGGTTCTGCAAGAGACCTTGCAACACTGTGTCTGTTTCCTCTGTCTAAACAAGAACTGGTAAATGCAGAGGTTATTTTTAAAATACCACAGATTCCAGTCTTTGAGTCTAGATTCACCACTGAAAGAAGATAATGTAAAATTAAAGCAATAGCTTCGGGGTAGCCTACTGGAACAAAATTAAAGTTAAATGTTCTACCAAAAATTTTATGTGGAATCACCTCTGAACAAACCCTGTACATGAAAGCATAAAACTGAGGCTTAGGTGATATGAATGTTACTCCACATTCTGCTGTTTGCTGAATAATCTTCAGTCATCACTCTGCATGCTGTGGTTTCCTCATCCAGAACATGAAGAGAATAATGCTTACTTCCTTAGAAAATGCTGTGAGTTCTAGGGAGTAAATCCTCTAGGTAAGAGAGTATGGAATTATAATTTACTGCTTATTTCAATCTGATAACTGCTGATTACTCTAAATATCTGCTCCCTATTACGGGATTCAGATTTACATTATTTACTCAGCACATAGTTAAACTCTGTACATTTCTGCAGAAGACTAAAAAAATGTGCATCACAGTTGATTAGCCCCCGAGGGGAAAAAGAACAAACCCATTTTCACATGCACAAATCAAAGGCAAAAGTAAGAGAACAAGGTTAAAGAGCATTTGAATAAAGAAACTGTTAAGGGAGAGAAGGCTCAGACACAAAAACTACACAGCTGATGAGCCAGAGGGGAGAAAAAACTACAGAAAAGACCTGGCATTTTTAACAGATACACTGAAGGCTGTGTTTATGTGAAAATTCATTAGATTATAGGTGTTTTTACTTTAAGTATGTACATTTATTTACACAATGCCAGACTACAGAGTTCCTTCATTTAAGCTACTAGACTTTGCATATTAATGATGAAAGTACTTAATTTCCATTTTCATAGTAGGTAAACACTTCACGGTCTTTTGTTACAAAGTCCTCAATAAATGAAAAAACTACATTTATAACTTTGTACAGTTTCTGAAAGATGACTTTTCGAAGTATTTTTAAGATGTGCTCATATTCAGAACCGTGCCCAGCCTCAGGCAATTAAAAAAAATCCACATGCAATTGGGAATCCTGCCTACAGTCTTATAAAGCCTCATTTCAAAACCTGATATGTTGCAGAATATCTACTTAATACATATATTTATATTTAATATACATAATGAAATAACTAATTTTGTAAATAATCACAACTGTCACATGCTTCACTAATCTCTAAATCTAAATAAGTATCTTAAAACATGCAGCCCTTTTATTTTAAATGGCAAAATTACTTGAGTTAATTTGCTGACAAGAGATGGCTGAAATAGCAAAATTCACCCTTCAAGATACCAAATATTCTTTTCTCAAGTGGTAAGTACAGAACATACTGGACAGTATTAAGATGCAGTGAGTTGTAGAGTACTCAGTTTTAAGTGGATTTGTGTAAATGTCTGAACAATCTCACCTGAAACTCCACAATCATCATGTGCAAAGAAGCAGACTGAGGTAGGACAGTGACATTGCTGGCAAGGTGAGTGCTCACAGCTGTCCTGGCATACCAGAAATACAGGTTATGCCATGGCAACAAACTTGTCGTGAAAAACGGCTCTCCCACAAGGACAGAAATCTTGGCAAAGGAGGGAAGAGATAAAAAGCATTATAATAAAGAAAAACAACTCACAACACAGGCTGTTTAGATCTTCCAGTAGCTGCCAGTGCAATATATTAAGTGAAATCATCTAGATTGCTCCATAGGGATTTAATTACTGTACACTGCATGTACAGCACACTAGACATTGTTCTGTGGGTTTAGCTACCACATTTTAAACTGAATTTTCCTGCAACAAAGTCTGTGAGAAAATACTGCAGTTTGAGTTTGGAAGACTTTGTAATGAGTCATAGAATTCTGAAGTTCTGAAGTATGTTATTACTTCCAAATAGATTGCAGTCTTCTTGAGTGGCCTGTGAAAGGGTTACAGCCTTGTAGAACCAGTTAAACTGCCTTAACTACTGGGGCAATTATGCAGCAGGGAAAGTCAGACCCTTCAAAAACAAAGCAACAACCCTCCCACAGTCTTTAGTCCCCTTTAGTTTTAGTGGCACATGGTGTGAACCATTTACTCATTACATTAGATTAATTGGGATATAACAGAATTCATTTGGTTACAATTCATTTTCACCTTCTGCTCCCTACCAACCCCTGAAATTCAGTATAATGGACTGAATTTACTGTAACATACCTTTTTATCTTCCAAATGAGAAGGCTTCAGCAACTCAGGACGAGCTTCTATTATTTTAATTTTATCTTCAAGATGATTTGCTTTAAAAAACTAAAATCAAAAAGTAACACACTATCTTTATGAAAAGCCACAGTTGAGACCAAAATAACAATTTTATTGAAAATAAATTAGAAAAAAAACCCAGCAGCCAAAAGAAATTTTAATAAAACTGCCTGCCATAACTCATGAGGATGATACAAGTCTATTCTTGAAGGCTGCATGCACCTAGAGCCAACATGTCACATTTCGTGAACTAAAGCATGTGCCCTCAGTATTCTTTAAATTATCTGTATCAAAAGGCAGATAACACAAAAGTTGCCTCACCTTCATTCATTTGTACTTTGAAGTACATGAGAAGGGTAATCAAGAGAGGTAAGAATCACTTCACCTATGAATATATTGCATATCTGGCTTTTCTTTAAGACCAGGTTCCAGTCCTCCCTTGCTCACCATTCCTGGTTTTGCACTTCTGAGCCACAAACTGAGCCAGATTTCTTTCAAATACACAGGGTCAACTACAGGAGCCACAGCCAAGTGATAACTCCAGGAAGCTGCTTCCAGTCACTTCTTAGGCACCAGCTGCCTCCCCAGAACAGCCTCCACTCCACTGGCAGAGCCTCTGTGCCCTTCCCCAGGGCAGAGCAAACAGCAGAGCAGGCATTCCCAACCCGTCCCAGCTGGATGCTGCTTGCCAGGTAAGATTGGTACAAGCTTTGGGATGCTCTCACTAATCCTCAGAAACAAACAGCCTGGCTTTTATCACCAAGGCAATGGCAGCAGCAGGGCAGCAGCTCAAGCAGACAAGCCAAGAGGCATCTGCAAGGAGAGATCCTGCTTTAACAGAAAATGGAATACTCACTTTTTCCATGACAGAACAGGACACACCAGAGTTTTCTAATGTAAACACCTAAGGAAAATACACAGTTAGTCAAACTAGCTTTATAGTTTTTAATTAAAAGCATATGTAACTGAAGAATGAAACAACATTTTGATGCCTTAGTGAGCACAGTTCATAAGAACCATGCATATATTCCAGAGCCCACTATAATGAACTTTTTTAACAACAAAACACCCCCCAAAACTACAGGCTAAATATTTTCACAGCTATACAAGAAAAAAAAAACCCTCAACAGAATGCAAATACTTATTTTTCATTTTTAAGTTGCACACAGCATATTAACACTTGTCCTAAACACATATTTACTAATGAACAAATGAAGGCATATCAGCAGTGTGCCAAATTGTAAATACTGCTTAACATGACCTGACTGTATCAGCTGGAAAGTGCTCAGAAGCCTTTTTCAGTAAGAAAAAAAATTAGTTTTTATCCAAAACTGATGAATTGTTAGGCAATATGCAACATTCCTCAGGATTATATTACATTACACATTCCCAGATATTCAGTTCAACTCTAACAGATTTTAGTTTAAAGAGCCCACCATCAAGTAGGACACTTATGTGTGTGAGACAGCCAGGCAGCTCTCAGTTACACACAGACCAAGTATTCTTACTGCTTCCTACTTGGCTCTTACAGATCTTCCACTCCAGAGTAGGTAATAAATCTAATTATGGAATTGCAAACATAAAAGAAAAATACTCTCCCAGACATTTAGGTCCATAGAGTTTTTTCAAAAAAACAAGATAAAGATGGCAAACAGGAAGCAGTGGGGAATAAGGAACAGCACTTTCCCTCAAAACTACACATTGGTAAATGTCAAATCTGGTAATTACTATCCTCCTAGACTTCAGCTTGACCAGAGATGAATTTCACCTCTCCTTCAACACAATGTGAGTCTATTCCTCACTTGTCCCTGAAGAGGCACTGCAAATAGTTAAATAATGAGCTGGAAATGAACTACATGAGAGAAAAATACCAAGGTAAAATGCAAAGATCTGAAAAACAGGAAAAAGTACTGTACCTGCTTTGCTCCAAGATAATGAGCCAGCACAGGCAGCAGACTGCCATCACTGATACAAAGGCAAACACTATCTGTTTTCAGAACCTACAGAAAACAAATAGTTATTGTTATTCTTATTCCAGAGGGAAAAGTTTTCCACACTTTATACACTTTCATATCAAATAACTGTCAAAAAATTCTCATGTAATGCCTTTGGCTTAGGTCTGAAAAAGTTTGCTCAAAAATGCAATGGATGTCTTTATTCAACTACCAATACTATGCCTAACAAACACACAGAGCAACTACAAATTCTATGCAAAAAATGGCTGCTTACTATTGAAAAATTTAATACTAAAGTTTTCAAGACAAAAGTATAATTTCCATCTGCTGATGGAAGAAAAATACACTTTATGAGCAAAGTCCTTTGCAGGGGACAAACAAATTCCAAAAATAATTGCTGCAAATAAACCAGTGTGTGCATCCATCAGAGAAGCCAATAAAACCTGCAGGCAGCAAGCACTCACTTTCCTCAAGGACTTGATGTATTGGCGCGTTCGGTTCTGATCGTTCAGCTCCCCAAAGCGGGGCCTGTTCCAGAGCAGATGGGCACGACACCTACAGACAGGACTCTCCACACAAACATCTGCTTTATGCTCCTCTTCATCTGCTCTGCTCTCCCCTTCTCTGTAAAAAATTTCAATGTAGCATCAACTACAGCATCAGTAAGACGTTTTTGCAAACAGGCACATTTATGCATTTTGGCTGATATGCACAGTAAGGAATATGAACTCTGCTGTCACTTTTTTGAAGTTACTGGTTCTCCAGAGACATTTCTGTAACTCTGCATTTCCAAATGAAGAGGGGTCAAAAAGAATTTTCACCTTCTTTAAAAGACAAAACCAAGAACCATCCCCCACTTTACCACTAACTGTGACTGTTAGGTACTTTAGGCTTTGCCCTTTCAGCAAACAGTTACTTGATTTTGGATTCCTAAGTAAAAAAGGCACAGCAGATTCAGACATTTTAAACCTAGTACTGGTTTTAAAAATGTTTGCTACTATTGTCATTACAACCAACATGATTAAGCTCTTTTTAATCTGAGCAAAAGGCAGTAATCTCAAAAAGACAGTGCTGACTAGGAAAATAAAAAATGGAAACAGAATGGCAATTATTTCACTTCTTTACCTGTATGCCACTTCAGCTGTGTTGTATTTTAGGATTTCCAGGAATCAACCATGATTGTTTTATGCTTCTCTGTCAGAGAATGCAAGCAAGTACAAGGCAGGAGCTTGCAGTCCAACTGAGTTTTTATGCATAATGTGTATTTTCCACCTGTGCACTGCGCATGAAGCAGCCTTTAATATTTTTCTACTCTTTAGGTTCTTATCTTGCTCTTCTACAAAAGGAGATACTCTAAGAGCAGTAAATACTCCAGCTTGGACTAAGAGAGCAGCCTTTTTCACACACAGATTGTTACCTGGCTTTCTGCAGGTTGTACCACACAGAGTACTCATCACGACAGGCAGTCAGGTACACCTTCTCACCCTGCAGAACTGGCTCCTCACGGGGAAGAAAATAAACACACTGCATCCAGTGATCCCTCCACTGAAAAGGGTTGATACACAAAACCTCAGGAACTCACTCATAAACAGCAAATGGAAAGTAAACAAACAGCAGGAAATAAATTAGGAAGAATGGGCACAACTTTGAAAATGCATTATTAACTTAAAGAATCTTGTTCAAGTTAGCAAGCCTGAATAAAGACCAGTATCACATATTGAAAAATAATGATTTCTTGCAACAGAATAAGCCCAAGACCATTGGCTTGCTAATTGGCCAAGCTTCTATTGCAACCAAATGAAAAACAACCCAAAATAGCTTTGCATTTATGCATTTAATGCTGTTTCACCTCCACAGTTCACTTGTGTTAGACACCTGTACTGAACTGCTGAGAGCCTCATGCACCTAGAATTATGTCACTTAGTGTCACTCTGATCATAGCACAACTACTTTGTGTTTCAAAAAGCTGGTTTTTGCACTGCAAATATCCTATGCTGCTCAGTCATTCTAAGCTGACTGAACACCTCCAAACTGATAATTTCAAATTTTATTCTCAAACATGCTAAGTGTAGACAATCTTTTTTAACTTCCTTTTGACTAAGTTCATTCTACTGGTAAATACATTCACACAAAACCACAGGAATCTGACTTAATAGTGATAGTATTTCTGTAATTATCCATATCAATCCAGCACTTTCCTACCTAAGCCTCTTTTTTTTTATGAGAGTATAAATATACTACCATAAACATAACATTTACTTGGAAATTTAATAGAAGAACTACAAGGAAGCAAACCACAGACTAATATTGTAACCAGGGATAGAGACTATTTAAGGAAACAGATATGGAAATCTTTATTTCTTGAACATAAAAGAAATAACAATATCTGGAAGACGGCTTCAGTCTTTAAGCTTTACATAAAATATTACTCTTAACATTTAATATTAAAGAAATCCTAAAATGGCCACATACTATAACTAAAATGTCTACAATTTGCTTATTTAGCATCTTCTAATACATTGAATATTAGCAAAGTTCCTAAGCAATTTAAGGCAGAGCTGCTTAGTACTCCAAAGTACTCCCAGTACTCCAAAGAGTTGCTCAGTCATCTGACAGTGGTATCTGAAGGCTCAGTATCTTACCTGCAAAGCAGAAGTGGGTTTTACCCAGTAGGGAGCCATTGAGCAATTTATCATCCCAGAGGGGTCCACGTCAATATCCCACCAGGAAAGTACAATTTGTGCCTTGCCAGATTTCACAGGCTCCAGCTGCACTCTATAGTAGGTAGAAGCACTCTGTACTGGCTTACTGAAATCCACACTGCAAGGAAGCATGAAAATTGTAAAAAGAAATATTAGAAAGGAAATTGTAAAAACAATTCTTCAGAAATTCTCACCACTTTCTTAAGCTCAGTACACAGCTTATATGAAAGGCATAACAGGATAACTTTGTTTTGAACAAAACAATGTCTCCCTTACCTGAACATTTTCACCACATCACTAAGGGTACTGAAGTCACTTGAAGGCATCTGGTTCAGCTGGATATCACAAACAGAAGGAACACCTGGACAGTTCTCCATTTCTGAAGGTGGAACAAGTACTTTTTCACCATCCTCTGCTTCAACATGAACAGGAAACAGTTTCTTCCAGGACCACATTCTTCTGGATTCCACTAACTGGACATACACGGTTGCCCTGTGAGGCACTGCCTCACATCCTTCCTGAGTGTTCAAAACAAAGGGTAAACACATTCAACAAGTCTGACTTATTAACATGAGTGAGAATTAAATCAATTGAAATGCAAACCCATTTAAAGAAAAGTTGGACTGGGAGCTTTGAAATCTAAAATACAAGTTATTTTAGAGACTTTTGTAACATCAGAGCAATTTGTCTCTCTGTGAAATAGAACACACATATCTATCCTGTTCAGTGTGGTTCAGCAAGGCCAGCTTACTTCATTAACCATGCAACATTATCAGTTTACTAGCCTCAATTAAACTTGCATTTCCATTCTTGCTCTGAAATAAGAGATCTAGCCTGAGCTTCTCAGGGCAGAAAACTACTAAGCTATCAATAATACAAGAGAGCTGCTGATTGCAATGAGGAAATAAGAAAAACAATGGCTCAAATATTTATGCAAGGACAACTTTGTATCCATGTTTAAGGAGTGGAAAACATCCAAGTTGACCTAAAAATCCCACTATGAACTGAGAGCCAACCATGAAGTCCAAAACCAATGCTTTTACAGAGAAGACTAATTGCAATTTAGAGTTCTATATGGAGAGCAGTACAAAGTTATGGAGTGCTATTGTCTTTATATGTTGTCTTTTAAACTGGTGAATGGAAATCTGGAAACCTAAATAAAGTTCTTCCATCCACATATTAATGAAGGGAAAATATCAGAAAATGTAAAAGAGAAAGTCCCAAAATTATATCCATAGATTGTAAGTCCAAAAAGAAGGATATTATTTAAATACAGTGTTTAAAATATTTTCACATGCAAAATGCATATGGAGTAGTAAGAGCACAATAGAAAAAAAAAACCAACCAAAAATGAACCAATGCCTGGGAGGTGAAGCTCATCAAATTTAGGAGAATTTTTAAAAATATCTTGGGACAAAGTTGTTATTAAGGAGAGCTTCAAATCAGAACCGGATGCCTTTCTGAAAGACATTTGTTAATCAGCAAGTTATTGGTTTCAACACAAAGCAACTAGATGTAATTTCAGAGCCTGTGACTTACAATATGAACTCAAATAGTTTTATTCTAGGAATGAATGTAGTAAATTACTGACTGAATAAGAAGCTAGCAGAGCTGATGGTGTATTTACCAAGGGATACAGAAGCCTAAGTAGTGTATAATCTCTATCCTACTTCAAAAATAGGCAGAAGAATTTCTCTACTGATAGATATGACACATTCCCTATTTTCTTACCTGTACAAGATGTTTGTGTGCATGCTCATAGGTTGGTAAAGCTCCTTCTCCAATCAGCTCTGTATCAAATAATTCTGTTACCAGGATGTTTGCTCGACACTGCATATCTCCATCTAAAAGACACAAATTAATATCGTAATGTTAAATCTTTATCTAAGTCTTTCAAGAAGATGCTATCCTGAATACACAAGTAATTAAAAGACTTATTCCTGTTAGAGAGTCTGCTGAACACTGGAAATTATTTTCCATTTGAAATACAAATGGCTACTGAGATATTACCAGAACACTTTCTTCCAAAGTAGATTTCCAGTGTTACTTTCTAGAATGTAAAGTATCACAGAATCCTTAAGGTTGGAGAAGACCTTTAAGATCAAGTCCAACCACTAACCCAGCACCATCACCATGTTCACCACTAACCCACGTCCTCATGTGCCATATCCACACGTTTTTGAACACTTCCAGGGATGGTGACTCTACCCTCTCCCTAGGCAGTCTTTTCAATGTTTTACAACCCTTCCTGTGAAAAAAAATTTCCTAATCTCCAGTCCAAACCTTCCCTGGCACAACTTGAGGCCATTTCCTGTCATCCTGCCACTTGTCAGCTGGGAGAAGAGGCCAACCCTCACCTGCCTACAACCTCCTTTCAAGCAGTTGTAGAGTTGAGGTCTCCCCTGAGCCTCCTCTTCTCCAAGCTGAACCCATCCCAGCTCCCTCAGTGCACTCGACGCACTTGTTTTAATCAAAAAATGTATAAGAAATAAGAGCAAGACCTATTCCTTCGTGGTTTTCAGGTACTTGCCAATTTTTTTAAGCCTAGCCTATTCTTCTCACCTGGGCCAACTGTGACTTCAGTGGAATGCTTGTTGATTACTTTGATCTTGTCAGAAAAACCATTTTTCTCCACTATCTTCACAGCAGCATTAGCCATGGGCTTGAACACCTGTGAACAGCAAGAGTGTAACAAAATGGTACCCCTCAAGTCAGCTTTCAAAAATGGAAGGGCACCAACACAAAATTCAATATACTTAGTTCCGAAAAAAATTAACATCTTATCTTTGCCTATGTTTGAAATTCACTACCATGAAACAAGGAAATGAGCCTCACTTGAAAAATTCAGAGCTTCACTGTTAGAGTTATCAGCTGCCTCCAAAAGCTACTCCAATTTAACTTTTGAAACATAAGAATACACATTAATATTGTAGCATTTACATTATACAAACTCATTTCTTCGTAAAAATAAATATATATATATATATATGCATGCATCAACAGTAGCCCCTAAAGACTTACATGTGCTCAAGACACTATGTCAAGGAAACCAAAACACCCAGCACTGAAATACTCACTGAAGTATGCCAAAAACCTGCTTGTATTAACAGTGTAATTGTGAAGAGAATTTCTGCTTCATTCAGAACAAAAATAACAGAGATAGTACATAGCCCGAAAATAAGAGTATCACAAAGAACATGTTGAATATGTGCAACCCCTACCCAATGCTCACCTCAATGGCATAGCAGAAATCTGCCCCAGCTGAAGCTGCCATCATGGACAGGAGTCCTGTGCCAGTCCCTATGTCCAGCACAATTGCTTTCTCACCTCTCTCTTTTACTCTGCTCACTGCAGCACGAATACCTTGGTAGTATTTCGCATTCTGTGGAAAAGAAAAAAAAAAATCAGCAATCTTTTATCCATTTATGTTTTTAATTTTTGTGCAGAAATCTTGTATTCTCTGACTGCGAGTTTATAATCAGAAAAAGGCCTAGAGACACTCCTCATGCCAAACAGTCACCAAAGTCATCTTCAGCAATAACAACTGTATCTGGCAGAATCAGCCCATTTAAAGTACATCAATACTTATCACAATGTTCGTATTACCACTGGTCTATCAGCTATTCATAACACATGTATGATTTCCAAATGTGATATATTTTCCTGAGCAAATAATAATCAGATCCAGGGGAGATACTACAGGTTTTCTGATTAATTTTCCCCTGCAGGACCACTCAAATAGTCATATTCTCCCTACGGCAGTACAGGAGGTGAAGTATCTTGATTTAGATGCCTCTCTTCATCTACTCAAAAAGGTTCATACATGAGAATTAACCAGTGTAAATCCTGGTTTTTAGTTACAGGCCATTTAAATGGAGCTATAAGCACACCAGCATCAACAACAGGAAGAAAATAAATGCTGTCAGCCACAAGATACAGATTGATATATATGCTTTTATTTTCTTTATAACAACCCACTCTAAGACATTCCTTTCCAAATGATTTATCAAGCATTTCCAAGGAATACACAACTTTTGAACATTATACGTTGTGAAGGTCTGCTGGATCCCTTTCTGAACAATTCTAGTCAACAACTTTGATACATATAATTCCAGTAGTTGTTTTAATCACTCAGACACAACCTGCTGCCTCTACACAGTTTATTAAATGCTTGATCCCACTGACATGCGTTAATTCAATATGAATTCAAGATTCATCGTGGAGGCACCAGATTGAAATCTTTCAAAATGTTATTGATGGAAGGCTGACTTAATGGCTAGAGGAAAATGAACATTTGAACTATTCACTCCAGACTTCACCCTGCCTGTACATATGGTAGAAATACCACAGAAGAACAGACTTATACTCCTATAAAAACTAAGAAGCCCAGCTTCACTTTCACAGCCTTTGAAATTTCATCTAATGAGCTCTCTGTCAAAAATGTCAAACACAGAACAGCAAAATTGGCTACTGAATATAAAAATGTTCTGCAGTAAACAACAGAACACTAAAGACAGATGTAAGAAGGCATCTGTTGATTTAAGAGCAGGTCTGATACCTTAGAGAGTACAAAAATGTGATCATTCAATCTTTCAGAGAAACCCATATAATCACACAGTGACAGCTATTCAAGAGACATGCAATGGCTCTTTTTCCACCATTCAAAAGGGTTTTGTTTCTGTACTTACTCTGTCCTTATCGTGAAGCATATCTGCATAGCGTGACCTGCAATAAAAGATATTCCAGTTAAAATATTCCATCATTCTCCAAAGCAACTGGTCCCTGTGCCCCACAAATGCACAAACAACTGACACACTCTTTGAGGACCTAAAGTGTTTCCCAAATCTAAGGGATAATATAATTTCAGTGATCTGGCCATCAGCATATAAATCAACTCATGAACAACTGGCACAAATCCTCTCTGCAGCAATGAACCCAAGGCACAGACAGACCTACAGACAAACAGCTGTGAAGTAGCACCTGAGACACACATAGAGTCAGACAGAGCAATGAACAACAGACTACTAACGACCTATTTTTTACCAAGACTTAAACTTCTTTGGTTCCCACTTCTTCATGGGTTGCATTACTCAAAAATATCCCAAAATATATCTTCCCACCTTCTCTGGCTATTACACTAAGCTCTTTAAAAGCTAGGGCAGGAACAGACAACTGGCAGTTACATGTTGCACTGGCATTTAAAAGCAATTTAGTCAATGCATTTTGTCCCAGGTCAGTCACTGCTGGTACAAGGATCTACAGAAAACCACTAGCCCCACAGAAAATATTTTTAAAAAGTTAGAAGAAAACTACTTGGAGAATGGTTTACAACATTCTACATTGACAGCTCTGCCCTGTACACCACTGGGCACATTTACTGACACTTAGACTATTCTACAGTCTGTTCACCTCATGCTCTCGGAACTTCTACAAAGACAGACCCCCCAAACTGCCCTTAAAAAAAAAAATGTTGGATTTGCTGTTCTTCTGGTGTCCTTTAATGGAACAAGCTACTTTTCCAAGCATACCTTGCAATCTCCTGGTGGTAGTCATAGTCCTCGCCCTCTTCTAGCCACTCCATCGAACCAGTGGTTGGATTGGCTCTTCCACAAAAGGTCTTCATGATCAAGCTAAAGCCGTATTGTACTATTTATGTATTGTGTGCAGCTTTGCTTTCGCTTCAATAGAATACACCAAATACCGGCTGTGAAAAAAAACCCAACCAACCATAAAACTTTTAGTAAACACAAGTATCACTTTAGCTCTTGTACATTTCCTCCCCTACACCTGCTTTGGCCATAAGTACTGGTGACCGCTTTATGCTTTTTTCATAAGGATATTTTAAGCTAAAATCTGGCACCTAGTCCTACACTGAAAGGGGACCCTGAAGATCATGCAGATGTAAACCCTGAGAACACAGCTCAGAAAAGAAACCAAGACAGCAGTAAATCCTCATGGAAGAGCAGCCCGTAAGTGAGGCCGGCGGCGGCCCCTCTGCCGGAGTCCCCAGAGCCTGCCCGACGGGAGACCGGCACAGGCCCGAACCTTCCCCGCCTNGAGACCAACCTCTTCAAGCTGGTGGCGACCGTGTCCTCCAAGGTACCGGGGCGAGCCGGGCGTGGGCGGAGTGGGCCGGCGCTCCTGGAGGGGCTTGGAAAGCAGCGGCTCTCTCTGGCTGCTCCTCGCGGGTCTTTCAGGCTCCCCTGTGGGTGCGGTGGTCTGGAGAGTAGCCCGGCCGCGGGCAGCGCCGTCCTGTGCCGGTAACCGAGGGCACGGCGGCTCCTCCCGCGCTGTGACAGCCGCGGGCAGGGCAGGAGCAGGGCTACGGGCCACAGCACGCGGTGACCCCCGTGACAACTGTGCGCAGCACTCGCTTTTCTACCGTTAGAGACTGTTCCTCACTTGGAAACTACAGTACAGTCAATAAGTGAAGCTTGAATTTCTGCTGTGTGAGATGCTGAAGCTCAGCCCTACAGGGATAACAACCACCATCTGCCATCCAGCCTTTTCTATTGAGTAAGACTTGTCCGTCTTGGGAAATGGTCTTCTTAGGACACTGCAAATGATATTATGCCCTAAATTTCGGTCCGTTGCAGTCTTCCGAAGGCATGTGTTTTTGTTTGGAGAGCTATTCTCTACCACGAAGTTGTTTAAAAATCAAATTGAAACAGTCTTAGGACTTCTGTTCTATATCTTGTGCTTTCCTCCCCTCATAACAAGAGAATATGTTGCTTAAAGTAATAGTAGAAGTTACTTGAATGTTGTTAGGATTATTGGTACTGCAGTTCTTCATCCCTTCATCCCTTCTCGGAAGCAGTATGACTTGCTATGTTGATGTTATAATGATGTTATCATTATATTCCTCCTCCTTTTCGTTCCTTTCCCCCAGCACGAACCAGTTCAGAAGTATGTTAAAGATGCCATCACGCGAGACAAGGCAGCTCAGAGCCTGCGCCCCTCTTTGGGAGGCACTCAGCGAATCGTTCAGGAGCTGCGTTGTGCCAAGCAGGCGAAAAGGAAGGAGAACCGGTACCGGGTGATATCCAGCCACCGGCCCGAGTGCACCGACACAGCTGCAGCTGCCCCGCGCGGCCAGGCTGCGCCCCACGGGGACAGGTTGGAGTCTGAAGCACGGCAAGATGCTTCACCAGAGGAGAGTGGTGCTGCTGATAACAGTTCAGACTGCTGTGGGAAATTCCAGCTGTTTGATATTGTACAAGAAGAGGAGACGGTGGGAGATTCCAGTGTAACCACTGCAAACCCACAGGTCAGCTATGAACTTGGTGTACTTGAACTACTTTGGTTTGGCTGTTGAGTGGTACGTGTGGGCAGACTGCTGTGGGAGTTTTCTTGCACTGTAAGTATTCCACTATTTAATAGAAGCTTTAACTAGGTTGCAAGTTGGAATGTTTCAGGAGGATCCTAAGTGCACTAATGTTGAAACAGACAGTGTGTGGAGCTGCTGCTTAAGGAAGGGCTTGTACCACCCTATTTTTTCTTTGCCCTGGTCTGATGTATAAGTTCTCTTTTCATCTGAAAACCATTGGCTGTAAATAAGACTTTGCATGACTTTAGTGGAAATACTAATTTTTTATTTTTTCTCAGCAGAAGACTGATCCAGATGCAATTCTCTGCAATGCAGTAGAGATGATCCGTGAGCGTTTAAATGTTTCTGAAGATGGTAAAAAAGAACATGGTCACAAAGAAGATGAGTATGTTTATGACATCTACTATAAGGAAACATCAGCCCCTGATTGGATTGAAAATATCCTTTCTGTACAGCCCTATAGAGAAGAATATGAATGGGTAAGGGTGTGGAAAAAACTATCTTTCTCGACTAGAAAGATCACAAATAGAAGATGTTTAAAGTCCTACTCTTAAAAGCTGCCATGCCAAGGAAGGTCCTTTAAGATAGACACTACATGTATGCTCAGTGACTTCTGTGTTAGGCCTTTTGTAACTGCCAGTCCCACGTTCCTGCAGGTTACTGTTGATCCCATGACATCATATGACAAAATGGAAAGGATGGTGCTCATGTAATGAGAAGAATCTGTCTCGTTTCAAACTGACAAATTTATCCACATGAAACTTGAGTAATTTATGTCTTGCTTGCAATTAGGAGGCAGCCATTAAAATGTCATTGTAAATATGACTGAATGAAGAGGAGAGCAAGGGAGAATACACACAACTTTTACAGTATTGGAGGACTTGACTTTAATCTTCAGATATTTTTTCATAATAAATTGTTCTTCAGTGACTGTGGAGTTAGGAAGTTTAATGTAAGGTTTAGTCTTGTGTTGTATAGTTCCTGTGATCAATAGACTTGTATATTGGGAGCCTGAAACTACTTACTTTCTCTCTTCCTTGATCTATTATACTAGTGCTGAAGTGAGTAGGATTAAGGTAGACATTAACATTGAAATGCTGGAGTGGAACACATACATGTGTGACTTCACTGATTTTTCACCTAAAGCAGATTTGAAGTGTTATGGTGAATGCAGGGACAACTCAAATTCTTCTGCAGTGTGCCCTGTGTCACTGCAGCATTCCTTCTGCCTGCCATCAATAAGTATTTCCTGGCTCTTTCTGATCTGTACAGTATTGCACAGGTGGATGAAAACCCACTTTTAACATTCACTATAAACACAGACACTCAGCATTATGTTTTGTGTTGACATGCAGGTAAATGATGATCCTGGTCCAGAGGAAGTATATGAAGATGAAGATGATGAAAATGATGAAAATAACTGGCGTAATGATTATCCTGAAGAAGATGAATTCTTACCTGAGGAAGATGGAGAAAAAGGTACACCTGTCATAAATGCTGTTTGCTTTCCTGCTGTGCATGTATACATCCCCTCTTTTTTACATGCTATCCCTAAAAAAGCAACTTAATTGAGCACTGCTGGGGTAGCATTCTGGTCTTACAATGGTGAAATGTGCGTAGAGGAGGATTATCTTTCTTGGAACTAGAAGAGAAATTAGTGTTTTTGAAAAGACAAAATTGAGAAGTCGAATTGAGGCTGCTGGAATTGGCTAAGGTTTGCTTGCTTAGAGAAGGAATGCATGACTTGGGTCCACATGCTTGTGAAACACTGCCTCTGCCTTCTGAAGTCCCCACCCCAGAGTACTTCAAGCACAATTCAAACCTCAGCTCATACAGAAGTTGTTCAGACTTTCTTCGTTTCTCAAGAAGCTTAAACTAGTCTGATTCACTTAATTTTTTAAGTAAAAATAAGGGATAATCTCGAAGTGTTGATGCTTTCTCTACAGACTCAGAAGAGAGCTTCAGTGATGAGGACCAATGTTACAGAAGAAGAACATGGGACAAATATCGACAGGAGGTTTTGCAGGAATTTGGATACGATGAGGTTGAAGATTTGGGTTCTGACTAATAGCCTGGTTTTGGAGATGAAATGCATACTGAAGGTGAACATTTGCTGCTGTAGGAGAATGTACTATCTGAGCAGCCAGCTTCAGCTGGTGGATACTAAACAGATGGCCACTTGACAACACAAGTTTTTTTCCAAGCATAAGATGCTCTATGTTTTAAAATAGAATTTTCCGCGCATTGCGTGTGTTGAGGTTTTGAAGGGACCTTTTATTTATTTTTGTTCTCCCAAAGCTGCAAGCCCAAGAGTTTGTACCAGTAGCAAATGTACAGACATGGAGGTATTGTTGGCAGCAGCCCTTCTGGTCATGACTAATATGTCAGGTTTCACAAGAAGATTGATGTGTCTGCCCTGATGGCAAGTGGAAGTTCTGGAAGCCACCCTATCCTACTGCTTTCTACTTCATTTGTTCCTAAGTGTCAAGTGACTTTCTTCACAAGTGTTTGAGCATATGAAATGCCTTGACCTGTCCATTACTCTCCCAGTAGTTTTACTGTTGGAGTACAACAATGTGCATTTAAATTGTGAATAAAATTTTTTTTTGACCAAGTTTTCTTTACTCATGTAAAGATCACAGAAGTTGGTACAGCTCAACCCAGGTCACCATTTTAATTTGCATTTGTACATCTTTAAACGATTCCACTGTACTTGTTCAGACACATGAAGTATTTCAGCACTCTCCTACTTGAGTCTGTAAAAAATACCTGACAAGATTTCATAAAAAATAGCTTGTCTATTTTTTATTGTCATAAAAAATAGCTTGTCTACAGACAATACAGGATTGTCTGTAAAAAATAGCTGACAGGTCAATGTAATTCATGAACTGGAGGCTACAGCAGTACTTAGGCCAATCAGTCTTGACGGGTAATGGCAAAGTAGTGGAGGCAAGGTATTTTTGTTTGCTTCAGAGAAAGGTTAACAATGCAAAAATCCAAATATCCCCACTATTATTCAGGTCACCGATGCAACTGTAGTGCACCCTTTGAAGTGTGTATTGCTTCAGCCATAATCTTCTAATGACAAGATTTAGTTCAACTTAAATGCACAAAACCATACATGTGGCCAAACTCAGGTCAACTGAGACAGACATTCTGAACTAAGGTAAAAATCTCAGGTATGTTTTTGAAGTACATCTCACTTTGCCAGACAAACAGGCTGGCTTCTTGTTTGTTGCCTTTTGCTGCACCAAAATTCAGTATCAAAACTGTCCTGATTTTAGGCTTTGGAATTACATAGACTATGAGTTAGCATGTCTGTGCTGCAGTAGTACCTTTTACTTCTGTTTTTATTTCTAGTTTTTCTCCCTGCTACTTAGCTGTCAAGATCTAGTATCTGCCACAGAAATTCTGCTATAGAAGGAAAAAAAAAGTGGTTTCTGGGAGTGGTTTTTGATGGTCACTTTCTAGTGAACGGCACTGAAATTTATAAAGGGAATTTTCTGACTGCTGAGGTAACTCAGCTACTGTGTCTTCACTGAAACAGTCCACAAACAAATGTTTACAGGCTTCAAACTGAACATTTTAATTTTGGAAGTTTCATAAAACCTAGCAGAAATTTAGAAAGTACTAACAAGTTAACAAGAAAAAAATCAACAACCATTAATCAAATCTTCATTGACAAGGTGCTTAGCTGATTAAATCCTTGCCACAGTCAGATGCATTTCCATGTAGCATACAGAATAAAAATCTTTAGGGGAGAAAGGTTGGTTCAGTCTATAAATAATGGAGCAGAACTTAATTTATCATTGGGGGCAGAAAAACAAATGAAGTAGTTTGTTGTGACCAGTTTTCTTCTGGGAAAAGAACTGAGATAGTACAGCAAATCATTTCATGCAGACATCCATCAGAATTAAGCTGGAAATGACTTAGTCTTTGGAGTCAAAGTGGGTTTTAGTCTAACATAATAATGCATTACTTCACCACCTGGTTCTGCAGAAATCTAATTTGATCCATTAGCTCTTACCATTTTCAAACCAATTCTGAAGAAGAAACAGTATTGACACACAGCTTGTGTGAGTAGGTAATCATTATCCAATGAAAACCTGCCCTGAAAACATGCCACAGTTTAGGAGGATGACACAAGGGCATGATTCCAACGTTGGAATCCATCTGCAAGTAAGAACATTTTCAGCATTTCTGAAAGACCACCGAAAACAGTTTTTCTATGTCTTCCAGTTCCAGCTCTTCTTTTTCGTTTGTGTAATTGCTTTATCCTCCCTCCTGCTTCTTGTAATGACTTTAAACTTTACTTAGATTTGATTCCTGATTTCTTTTCTTCATGTGGGTCCATCTCTGTTAAAACACAGTAACAGAGCATCTGCATGTTTCGTGTGACTGCATCTGCAGAGAAATTGGAGATAGATTAGAACAACAGCCACCTATCTCAACTCTAATTACAAAACACATCTGACTAATGAAAGCTGTCAGGAATGCTGTCTCACTTCTCTTTAGGGAAACAAACAATAAAAGCTAGTACAATAACTGTGTCCCACTCATTTTTAACAGAATCTTAAACTGTTCTGTTGATATCCTAGGGTGTTCTGCTTCTTAGGCACCCTGCCAAGTAACTGAAGTAAAATCTTTTTTCTCTATAATTAAGAGCATAAAATTGGTGGAATAAAGAAAGTAAAACTAATAGCACACAGGGAAAGCTACAAGATTACTGAGTATTTACATACGTTCTGTTACTGCAGCACCACATCCTGCTTTCAGGGTAAGGTTATGCTATAAACCTTCCTTACCACATCCCTCATCATGGCTGTCTCACATAGTAACAATAACAAAAGAGCACTGATGGAGAAAAATTGAAATTTGTGTAATTTAACTGCTGTAATTCAACAGAAGGCAAAATTCCATTCTTTATTGACATAAAATCTATCTATTTTCAAATACCTGATTCAGTAAAGCTGGACAGTTTGTGCTGCCAAGAATATTCACACTTTTTACAGTCATCAGTCTTGGTTCAAATAAAGATTTCTTCCTGATGTTTTAGCTATTGCTGAACAGTGTTTGCACAATATCAAAGCTTCTTTTCTTTCCTCTTAACTCAGCTCTTCCTGCAGCCAGCAGCATGGGAGAGGGGAGGAAGTCTGGCAGGAAGATGGCCAGAACAGCTCACCCAAACTATGCAAAGGGCTATTTCATGCTATCTGATGTCAGGCTCAGCAATAGAAACGGGTTGAGCAAGAAGTGTTTGCCTGTGGGAATGTTTTCCCATACAGCTGTTGCTTGGAGACTGGCTGCACACTGGGCTGGCTGTGAGATGTGTGACTGATTGCTCTTGCAGCAGCAGGGCTTTTTCCACTCTTCACTCACTAAACTTCCTTTGACTTGACCAGCAGGTCTTCCCACCTTAGTTCTTCCTGTTCTGTCCCTCGTGCTGCTGGGGGTGCTGGTGAGCCAGCCCTAGGTACTCAGCTGGGTCAGCCCACCACAACCCTCTCCATCAACAGACCAAGAGTCACCCACTTACTTTTCCTCTTTCCTAACAACATCTCCAGCTAACAAAGAAACTCACCCATAATCTTGTTAATAAATTGAGGTCTCCTTGATGCAGGTAAATAGACTCCCAAGAAAAAGAATGGAATTCCAGATAAAGCAATGGCAATTCCAATCACTGAATTTATAAAGTCACTATAGAGTGGCACTACCACCAGAAATACTGTGCATATACAGAATATTATTGGGAAAGCCAGACTCAGCTGCAGACAGAAAAAAGAGAACACAATGTTAATGAAATATTCACTGTCTATAGTTACAAACATTATGATACAGACTTTTCTCTCTGAAACCCCCTTTGTGAAATTCTCTGCTCTTCCTCTCATATATCTGGCTATTTAGGACCATAAGCAAATTGCAGAATTATTCTTAGTGGAACTGTTGCTAAAAATTGCAAAAGTAATCAAGTATGGTAACTCTGCTGTGCTGAAGGAAAGTGCGTAGTGGTATGAAGTGTTTTTAGACAAAACCAGTAAAACTTGGGAAACAAGAATTACTGACTTTTTTGAGTAGAGTGTCAAAGTATGAGGTTATTAGAGGATCAGATACCATCGGAGCTAAAGGTGATCCACAGAGTTACTTAACTTGAGCATTTCAACCAGAGATTTCTGCTGCTAGATAAAAGGATAACTACTATGTTAGGCTATTGAGACATTCTCCAGTGGGCAGACAGAAGGGGTACTTATTGAACCAGCATATAATAGAGTATACTGACACAACAATCTCTTGTTCTTACCTAGCAGACAAGCTAACTTTCATGGTACAACATCAAATGGAAACCACGCTTTATGTCCTGATCAATCTGTAACCTTTAGATTTAACATGTATGGTCCAGATTTTAGACAGTACTTTTATATTATATGGAAGGCAGGGATTTTAAACAATTAGTATTGTTTAATAAGTATTACCTTAAGAGGTCTTGGCCGATCTGGTTCTTTCCAACGTAGATATAACTGCCCAGCAATAGACAGACCAACAAAAAACCAGTAACTGAAGCTGAAGTAATTTATCAGCTTGAAGACATCTTCCACAGCCAGGTAAATAAGGGTCATAAAACACTGTCAGAAAAGAACAAGAGTAAGAATCTAAACCCAAAGGTTTGAAACTTACAGTTTATCCTGGTTTTTGCCTTTAAGTAACACCCTTATACTCCTTAGTGTCTGGCGTAATTTTATGCCTCAAAAAATTACTCTCTCAGCAATCACCTTGCTGATAGTATATTTTATCTCTTGTGCATTTTTTAAAGTTTTCCTTTCAATAATTCATATTCTTGCTTTGAAAAAGCTGTCTTAGTTCATTGCCTGGATCACAATAAATTACATTCTGCTTCAGGGAACTGGGTTTCTCAGACCTCCATTTAGATGCAATAAGGATCTGAGAGAAGCACTTTGGGTTCTAGGAATTATTTAGTCTTGAGCAGCAGAAATCTTTTATATACAATATGTCAATTATTAGTTGCAGTTTCAGTTGGCTGAAAATGCAATCCATTGTAATCCATGGTATACAGAACACATTTCTAATGGCATGGCCTTCTGCTAAATTGATGTTCTGATTTCAGCATGAAATAGAATACGTACATGGACTAGTGCTTTTATACTTTTCTCATGTTATTTTTTATACATATATATTTGTGTACATTTTTCTAGCCCTGTATTAAAGCTCCATTTTGAGGGAAGCTGTGCTGTGTGTCCCATTTAATTAGTTGAAAAGAAAAGCAGTAACTTGCATTGAAGAGCAGTGCTGGCACAGGTGTGAACCTCTTTATGTGGATCATAGACAACAGATCAGGAAGGTGACCTTCCCGAGATCCTACAAAAAATAGCCTGAAAAAAAGCAGTAAAACACATGTTGAGACCACAGACAATAGAGAATATATTACAGAAAATCAAACAACAACACCAGTCAAAATAAATATTTACAACACTGAATTTCTGTCCTTTAAATTGGAACCTTCTTCTAAAGATGTACTGTACGACGCCCATTGAAAGGTAGGTAAGCTTTTAGAAACATGCTGTTAACAACCATTTTTTTAAAAAATCATCCTACAGGTAAAATAGGCAATATCTACAGTAACTGAAACAAATTTCTATTGTTTCACAAAATTCTAAAAGCTAGCACTGAAAACATTCCAGCTTATGGAAGGATAGATTTCAATGCCAACCAGAAGAGATTGCCGGGTCCCTAAAATGATGTCACTCAACCACATGCTCAAAAAACAAACACACACAATTTTATTACCAACTGTTCTATATTGACTACTTCACCAAATGATCATATTTCTTCTCAATAGAGGCATTGCAAATTCATTCAATGGATGGGAAGAATATTAAAATGCCTGAATAAATCTATTTCAAACTTTTCCTAGTTACATCCACAATCAGTGCTCAAGGAAAAGGTTCTACACAGTATCCTAAGCTTTCTGTGTGCAGCTTCATAGCAGTAGCAAGTTTTTTAGGGTTTTTCCAAGTACAAAGTTTTAAAATACAGATTTTAAAAGTTCAGTAAGTTTTAGATAAATACATTTGAAAACAAAAACTTGCTAGAATTATTCTATCAAGTAAAATGGAAGGCAATGCAAACAATCAGAAGGCCTGAGGACTCACCACACAGACAAAATTCATTTGATATTACAATTATGCTCTGCATACACTCAGGAATGCTTTGGGGAAACAAGGCAGTGTTAAGGGTGTACGTACAGACACACACACACACAGACACACACACAGAGGTTTATTTAGATCTGTGGTTTTGTTGTGGTTATAGGTTCAGTTAAAAAAGTATTTTTGCCTCTCTCATAATAGATCAGCATAACAGTAACATGTAAAAAGACTTATGGACATTTGTCAAATTGAAAGAGATATGCACTACCTTGATGATGCTAGAATTGAAGCATTAAGTCCACCAAAACAAGAGAAGGCTACTGCAATGGGAATTGTCCAGCTGAACATACCAAATATCTTGTCAGCAAATGTCTGATGAAAGGGAAAAGAAAAGGAAACATGAAAATATCTGCAAAAAAAGAATGTGTAAAACAATGGCATCAGAGCTTTTGTAATACACTTGTATGGAAAAATAATAACATAGTAAGGACAGTCCCTTATGCAGCACAAAGAATCACACAGCTGTCTTATTTATTTATGGATTCTAAATAAGCACAAACTTCTTTAGCCAACCATCTGAAGTCATATTTTCTGCTCACAAAGGAAAAGAAAATGTTTTGAGAATTTTCTTCCCAATCCTAATATATTTTATTATCTAACTGACCTACAGAACAAAAGTGAACATTCTTTGGATTACTAAAAATATTACCTAACCAAACAGGGAACTGCCATATTGCAGTGAATAACCACTGCCAACTAGGAATCTACTTTAATTTCCTTATTTTGCAGTTTCCTAAGCAACATTTTTTCCTTTAGCTCCAGTGGCAGGGCCTCTGGACTCAACTCCCACAACCTGGCAAATAACAGAGCAAGTGATCTTATCACTTGTTCAATATTTGATGTTGCTAGACAATACTGCCAGAAACTGTGGTGACTGTCCATGGTAGAGCTCTGAAACCAAGAAATCAGGAGCATCAAAGTTTCACAGCAAGTGGTAAGAGCCACTGATTGCCAGCAAGCTTGGATCTAAAACAAAAATGGGTAATAATTTGCAATATACTGTCCTGGTCTATTCTGTTCAACCTCCTGGATGAAGAAAAAAGGGAGAGACTTAAAGTATCAGACAACACATCTGAAACATGAAGAAATTTAATTCATGCAGACTGACAGGTATTCCACCTCCCATCTTGGTCTGAGCATTGTACATATCTGGACATTAGCATGAAGTTAGGCAGAAATGCCCTCACTGTGTTCAGAGGACATGGGTGGAAGCCTTCCTACCCATCCCAATTCTACCTACACATAACTAAATCACTTCCATGATTTTTTTACAGAAGCAAACTAACAGTCATAGTAGCAAAAGAATCATATCTACATTAGACAGCATGAAGTCACTATTTAAGGAAACAGAAAGGTACATACTCATGTATAAGTAGTATTCAAAGATTTGAACATTTTACATCTTAGCAAGTAGCAGTAATCTAAACCTTTTATGAACTTTTCTCTAAATCACTTTCTTATCTCTCTCTTGCTTTATAAATTTCAAGACCTTCAGACATAAAAAGCATAGACAGTAATTCAGCTTTCTGCAGGTCTATTATAAAAAATTTTCTTCAGTTTTTAGTATTTTAATATTTTTAAACACCTTGCCCTTGACCTCCCCTTCTAAGTCTTCATCATAACATTTATGAGCTAAGGAGCTCAATCAAAGCTGATATAACACTCAGAACTAGCCTTTATCTGTACCATATGTAGTTATCTCTATTTAACAGTGGTCAAATTTTGATTTAATTACTCCAGGAACCAGATCATCAATAGCAGTACACTACAATCTGTTTTCTTAATGTTTTTGTAGGTCAAAAAAGCCTAAAGGACTTAATATAGTTGATTTGGGGGTTTTTTTTGTTACATAAGTGCTTGATTTTCATGAGACAAAACCTTATAAATAATGTCAAACTTTAAGGCACAAGATGCTGAGAAATCCACTGACATAAACCAAGGCTTAGCCTGTTACAGTTCCCTGTTCTTTGTCTGCATGGAAAAAATGCTTTGTCCAGCACATTATCCAGGTTATGGGTCAGGATCTATCTCTGCTGTGTTCCATCATCAAAATTAAAAAGCAGAATATATTCCATCCTTTTGTGCAATTTAGTTGAGCCTCAAAGGCAGACAGGATTTCCTGCTGCTAAAGGACAATGTAAAACCACATAATCACTTCAAGGGAACTTTGCCTAAAGGCTCAGAGTGAATGCATCAACAGTGTCATCCTGGTTCTCAGAAAGGCACCTCTCTTCCTGAGCTATTTTAGTCTATACATCTCAGCACAGCTTCCCTCAAAATGGAGCTTCAGCATGGGTGGAAAAATGCATACAGATTCCTACAAATATTATAAAAAATAACAAAAGTATAAAAGCACTAGTCCATGTACATATTCTATTTCATGCTGAAATCAGAACATCAATTTAGCAGAAGACCATGACATTAGAAATGTGTTCTGTATACCATGGATTACATTTTCAGCCAACTGAAACTGCAACTAATAATTTACATTATTGTATATAAAAGATTTCTGCTGCTCAAGACTAAATAATTCCTAGAACCCAAAGTGCTTCTCTCAGATCCTTATTGCATCTAAATGCAGGTCTGAGAAACCCAGTTCCCTGAAGCAGAATGTAATTTATTGTGATCCAGTCAATGAATTAAGACAACTCCTCCAGAACAAGAATGAGGACAAGATGAAAATTCTAATAAGCAATTGTTGTAATATTTTAAAGGAATATTTAAATCTGAACTGCTGATTTCTGAAGCCAAACAATAAGTGAAATTACCAGACACAAAACTCCTGGAGGATTTTTTGTTTTAATATAGAAAGTTAAGATACAGAACAAGATGTTAGAGAATTAAGATGTTTAGTAAAATTGCCTAAAGGATAAGCATTTAGATAAGTAATATTAACATCTAAAGCTAAAGAAGAGAGAAAAAACCTATTAATGTAATCTTATGCTGAAGGATGCAAATTAGCTAATATATCATTTGGAGAAATTTTTTCCCCCCAAAGATATTCTTTGCAAACATTTTCTATTTCCTTTCGAAACATCTGGTAATGGGCCAGTGTGAATGACAGGTGCAGGACTAACTCAAAGGCTATTTCCATCCTGTAATGTGTATCCAATTGTTCTAGGAGATGCTAATACTGTTCCACACATCTTGGAAAACACCAATCATCATATGAACAGTACAACCCACAAATTATATACAGACCAAAATGCTACAGATTCAATGTATTCTGGATGCACGTTGTGTTCTACATCAACTGTTGATCTAACTCAAAGCCTAAATAAGTGATTTCCCTAGAGCTGTACAAGTCAGACTCTGCAAAAAGGAGAGTAATGTACTGACAACCTCTACCAAACACTGTCATTTCCAATGTACTTTCTAAAGCTGTAGTTGGGATTCCCGACAGAGCAAAAGGGTCGAGAAACTTCAAGAGCTAAACTTGAGGTGAGGCAATACAAAAGACTACTTTAATTGAGAATCATCTAAAAAAAGTTCAGCTTGGTTTGCCAAGTAGATCTATTTGCCTGCAAAATGATCTTTCAGCAAAACAAAGTTGAAAGGTATCTGAAGTTTGCCTAATCTATCTATTGCTATTAACCAGCTTAACATGAACATAAAGACCCACCTGCTTTTAGGCAGGTGTTTTGTGACAGTGTTTCCCTTCATTTATAACAAAAATCAGCCAAGTTCATTATTACTACTCAGACACTTGAGTACAAATTTATAAATTCTTCAATACCCTCCTTTCAACAGATGCCAAGAAATGTCTTCTTTAAAGCTCAGCTATAGTCTCTTGTGAACAAAGACAAACCCAAAGATCTCCACAGTGTTTCTTGCTAAAAGAGTTACTGAAGTCTAAGTAAAAGCAGCCACAAGAAACATTCACTGCATGCATATCAGAGGATTATTTTGCATAAGAAGGCAGGGTAGAGAAAAGTACAACACGAAATCAAGTTATCAAGCACACACACTGAGTGCACTGCACCAAGAAGGGAAAGGAGAGAGGGAAAAGTAGAAGAGTTAGTGGTCGCTTTCTGCTAAAACCACAATTGTACAATCATGGATCCTCCACAAATGAGCCAGACCTGGGCTTTGAGCTGAGCTCCTCACCAATTCTACTTTAACTACCACTACTTCTGGGAGTTGAGAAGTGCATTTATAAAAACAAATGAGCTGGCAATGGAGGAAAGAATAGAGCATTCACAAAGGTATGTGGAGGATGACAGAGGAGCCTACCTGGAGGAAGCTATAAGCAGAAATATTTAGTCCACCATAACAGGAGAAAGCCACCACTATGGGGATGGATATCATCTCAGGATTCTTCTGAGAAAGTCTAAAGAGCAAGAAGGATTAAGAGATTAAATTGTCATCTCTGCTATAGTCTGACAAATCCTGTAGTCCAGACTTGAATTATAACTGCTTCTAACAGCTTGGAAACAGAGAATTCAGAGAAGTGCTGATGTAACATTTGCAATTCCAGATACAGTTCTTTTATGCCCTCCCATCCATCGAATATGTAAGGTATACATAGATAACACACACACTGTAGGACATGCAGCTGGAATTGTTCCCCTTAGTTTTGATTTTCTTTTTCAAACCAACATCAGGGAATAATAATGAAGGAATAGGCTTTCCAGCCATGCACTTCTCAGCTGAACTACCCTTATTTAATCATGACTAAAATGTTACCTTACTCCCAGAAGAATGGTCAAAAACTGAATTACAGCTTTGTTTCAAGGCATGAATGACTGAATAAACTACATTTTATTTTTGTCTTGGGTTAGTTTGATCTCATGATCATCAGCTGGTAAGCTGTGAATGGTTTGCAAGAACAATTTTTTGCCCTTTTAAGGGCAAAAGGTCCAAACAACAGTTCTGTACAAACAGGTTGAACTAAAAGCAGCAGAAATTCCAGCATCAAGAGCTGCCGCAACAAAATACACAGGATACTGCCTCACACTCAGTAATTCAGGCACACAGATGAGTAGCAAGGCCCACATTCATATTACAAATCACAAGATGAGAACTGTTTCATCACACTTAGCTGCACATTAGACATGTACTTAGAGGCACACAAAAAATGTCAAACTACACTGAGAGCATATGGAGCCACAAGCACATGGGAGGCTGGCAAGGCACCACACAGTATTGATTGGAGAGACAAATGGAGAAATGCAAAGAGAATGTAGCCTAACATGAATAAGAAACTTATACCAAAAAAATACCCAAGGATTATGAGGTGTTTCTATTAGGAAAGTTTAAAAGGCATCTACAGAGCCTCTTCATGTAACTCATTTCAAGATCCTATTGCCCAGGAGCTTTTCCAGACCAAGTTCTATTAACATTCTTACATGAAAATCATACAGAGCAGTAAGGGGATATATATACACATATATATATACATATGTATATATGTGAACGATCTGACTGGTATTTTGGAAACACAATTAATTCTGCTTTGACATTTCTCTTGAGGTGAAGTATAAATACATTCACACATTACAGGAAGATCTGGCAGTCAGAACTACAGCATGTTTTCTTAATTTTGAGCTTCTGAGGACTCTAAGGTGCTATTGCCTAACAGAAACAAACTCTTGATTTATGGCAATCAGGAAGCTGCACATGCAAAAAAAAAAAAAAACCACTTGAGCAGAAGTTTTCTCCCACTGCCACAGATTACATTGTCAGGACACTGTATGACATCTCTCCCCACTGACCAAATTAGATTTAATGCCACATATGTTAAAAGAAAGGAAAGAGTGCCCATCAGCCAAACCCAGAAAATTGTAAAGGTGCAAAAGAAAACAATTTAAATGTGTCTCTTGTAATTCTCATTTCAATTACCATGATGTTGATCAATTCTACTCAAACAGACATAATTATCTTGTTGTATTACTGGCAACATCTTTACTGGGAGAAAAAGGTACCAGTGCAGTAAGAAGTCCAGCATAATATTCCCACTTCATTTTTAGGTCACCGAATACAATCTTATGGCAAGAGAACCAGCACTACTCTGCTGCATTAATATATTGCATTCCTACTTGCATCTAAGATGTCTCTTCTGTACAGCCCACATTAAAATTTCCCATGTCAGCTCCAACAGTAAAACAGTTCCATTTATATTTTCACGGAAGTGCTGAAGATACTTGATCTAAACCTTCTTAGGTGTTTATCCTCTTCTCAGCATCTCTCATAGCTAGCTGTAGAACAAGGGTTCAGTGTTTTCCAAGTCTCTTACCTATCTCATACTGAAAATATAATACAGCATTCTCAAGTTCAGCTCAGCTTTTCAGCCTGGACTCCAAAGCCAGAGAACTTCCATGCAGCTGCCATTGGGAGTGTTGCACTGGCAGTGAATTACAGCTAGCTCCAAGAAAGGCAAATAACCTACTGAACAACTCTCCCTCTAAAAGCAACTGCCTGCCCCTAATGAAGAGTTCTTCAGTTTTAAGGTATGGAATGTGCTCTTCATCCAAAGAAACCTCACTGGGAAGTGCCTGTGCAAGCAAAGAAGAGGAACATGACACTGATGGCTAAGGACAAGCAGATTTTCCTTTTCAGAAAAGAAGCCAGTGAAGCCAATGAAGGAAGAGAAGTAACACCCAAAAGGTCTAAGAAGAACTTAAAAATTTCTGTCTGAATTCAGTTAGAAAAAAGATACTCAACATTTATTAAACTACACCAAAGAAGAATAAAACAGCTAAAACACACAGCCTCCCACATTCCAGTTCATTGAGGGAGCATGGCAAAGCAAAGCAAGCCTGCTCTAGAATAGGAGAGCACCAGGGTGAACTGATGGATCTACGCTGGACTCATGGGATGATATTCAAAGACAAAACTGAAGTCATCCTCTTTATCCCCAGTTTGCTGTCAAAGTTGTACAGCTCCAAGAAAGATGACAGCTGGCTAGGCAGGACAACCAACTGTTTGCTTCAACCAGTTTTAGCTCTTCTAAGTAAAAGAAGTAAGCTGCCAAATATCACCTATTGTAGGAACTCAATCAACACCCACAGACATGACCAAACACAGGAAGCAGGTACCAAGCTGTGCACTGGCAGCCAGTATGTTTCCTGTCAGGAGACAAAACAGCCCAGAAAGTGCTTGTGGAGCCAGCTGCCACTTTCACAAACAAAAAACACAATAGTAGTCTCAAACAACATAAAAAAGGTTGTTCAGTAACAGTGAAAGATGAGATAAAATGTCTGCTCTTCTTTATTTGTGTTTGTGCTACAGAATAATTTTCATCTGCATAAAACTTAATTGCAAAGGTTGTGATGGTTTCCATAAAGAGGTAAAACAGAAGTCAACTGTGAAACTGTGACAGGAATCATTGAAAAAGTGAGTGATTTGACACAATCAGCAACCATCTGAAGAGCATTTGCAGAACTTTTAAGCTGGCTGTTGCTGTATCACTTAAATTTCTTCAACAAAAAGGCTTTAAAGAAATCTGTTTCTTAGCCTCAACACTGGGACTATACCACATGAAGCCAATTGTGTTGTAAAAGGAGGACATTTTATCATTTCTTTTCCCATATAATCCCTTGGTATGATTTTTTTTTGCCTCATAGCCACCAAGAAAAAAACAGCACACAATGTGATCTGGAAAGGTACATTCATACTTCTTTTACTCAGAATTTTTAGTCCTTTCAGAAACTGGTAAGAGCTTCACTCCATCCCTTTACAGTTCAAAGCCTCTTCACTGAAAAAGAGGAAGCTACTTCACTTCTTCCCAAAATAGCAACAAGGAGGCTGAAATGTAACTGCTGCTTGGTTACACCAGAGATTCTAAAATGAAGCAATATTACTATCATGTTTCTTTAAAAATTCATCGATGTCATTTTCAACCTACACCAACCTGCACCAAGTACATGAAGGGCAATAAGCAATCTGTATCTTGTATCACATGTAGAATACCCAAGCAGATGAAAGTGCCTCATTTTCATCAGATTTTTTTGAATAGCTTAATTCTCATCTCCTTTCTTCATTCATCCACTGAATACAATGCTCTAAGTCTTCTTAAAGATTCCACTGAGGATAAAACTCCCTTCCACCACCCAGAGAATCTGGTTTTTGCTCATACCCTTACCAATGATTTTTTAAGTGATCTCAAACACTCGTTTGTAACACTTGGTCAACTTACCACTGCCACAGCATCACTAGAGAGAACAGCGTGAGCATCCAGCACTGTATAGTAAGCTATATTGGTCATAATATAGATAATAGTCACAATTGGCATAGACACTGCAATAGCCAGGGGCAAGTTCCTGTAAGACAAAAAAAATACCAAGACTCCAAAACTCACAACTGCAGAAAAAGAAAAATTACATTAGTAACAGTTAAAGTTATTTATTTGTATCATTTACAATACACAGAAAAGTAATGAAGCCAGCATAGAGATTTCAAAAAAGGTATCTCTGGAATCAGAGTTTATTTGCTTTTATAACTTGAAATTCTAATATAGAAGACTGGGGAAAAAAATCTGATTTTTATAGTAACTTAAAACCTAAATTATGTATAAAAAGGGATTCTCTGAATGAATCAGAATGATTGCTCTTCAAACACTTTAACTTCAAGGTTTCCAGATCTGTAGTAACAGCCTTCAAACTTACATGCTTTAAATTATTTCCTAATGTCCATGTTAATTACCACATTTAGAACCCAAAGAGGCAGAGCTCTGAGGTACTGCACTCCTTCTCCCTGGGGAATGGGGCTGTCCTTTCAGCATTTACTTCTGGAACTGATGCAGGGAGATTTATTAAACCAAAGCCCTGTTCTTCTCATCTGCACTCATCACTGCAGAGAACAAACTAACTGGGCTGCACAACAGAGATGCAGATCTAAAATTGCTGAACAGCTATGAGCCCCAGCATGTGGTGTATTTTACTAGCAAACACAGGTCTAGAAAGTTATACAAAAACAAGTCAAGAGTAACAGGAAACTGCTAACCTTTAGATGTGAGGAGGTATGAGTTAACTGTGAGATAAACTCAGCTCCACAGAAAGAAACTACCAAGCAGAAACAGATTTTTGAAGTTAGGCTTTGGCTTTTCTCAGTCTTATTCTTTCCTCAAACCTCACAGGAATATTCAAACATTTCAAAAGGGGAAGCAGAATTGAGAGTGCCACTCTCACATTTGCCCAGGTTGAAATCAAACACAGCAGGGTGACATTAATGTGCATTTGCCATGAACATTGTTTTCAATAACAACAAAAAACCTCCAAAAAACAAAACCCCAAAACATAAAAATTATCAGTCTGACTGAAACTTTGAAAGTTTCCTCAAAAACTTCCTGAGGCCCAGAAGTCCAGCTGTTTCTGTCTGCTGCTATGGAAGCAGAAAAACAAACATACCCCACAATCCTCCATATAAATCAGTGAATTAGTAACTGGGAGTTCTGACTCCTCTTTCAGGTTGCACCCTCATAGTAAGAGACCCGTGAATGCCAGCACAGAGAAGAAAAAGAAGCAGAAAACTGTGAATTTAATTCAGAAATATTACACAATGTAACAAAAATCTGAAATAGCATTTCAAGGACTTTGCATCATCCAAGATTAACGCCAAGGGACAATGTCAAACGTAATTTGTGGACTGCAACTTTTGGGTGGACAAGCATGAGGGCACTACCAATCAAGTGAGCATGAAAAATATGTAATTCTTGTAGTAATTTTGTAGAAGTCTGGAATACCTCATTATTCCCAAGAACTGTCAATGCAGAAAACTGAAATCTGAAGTTCACTTTACCAGCTACCATTCTACCAAGAATAAATCTTGTATTAGGCACTGATGCCTATCTAGAGCAAATGATTATGAAGAAATTTTCATCAGCTAAATATCCTGTGAGAAAAATTGTTTTTCAAAACAATGCATCTAATAGAAGAGCTATCAGAGAACAGAGAACACTATACTGACTTTTAAAAGAAAAGGCATTGCAACAACACTCAAAAAATAAGCTTTTAATCAGAAAAAGAATGTGATTTTAAGGACCAAATGACTGATGAAAATACAAAATGTGTGTCTTCTGAATATGTGTATCAAATCTTTGCAAGAGGATTTAAAGAAACAAACTGTCAATCTGGAATTCAATCTAACTAAAAATAGCTAGGTTTTCTTTAAAATACTTATCCACTATTTTAACAGATAGCTTTCCTGGTTAGATAAATGCCCAGCATAAAACCCAACATCCAACACAGAAGGGAATAAACTGCAAAAGTCAAAATCAGTCGGGAGAACTAAAAAAACCATCTCATTCTTCTTTATTATTCAGCTATAGCAATCTACGCTGCTGCTTGTAACAAGATGTAAAAATTATCAAAGAGGATTCTATTCTAACATAAAGGTGTCTGCTTACAGACTCACAACTCACAACTGGGCAAGATTAGCCAGTCACACTCTTAGAGCATAAATTCATGGAAAATATCGATATTCTTAAATATGAAGTCAGAATGATTGCACAGGTAAACACAGACAACATTTAGGTACCACTGCAACAATGCCACCTATTATAATAAATTGTAACAACATCTTGAACTGAAACCTTATCTAGCACTGAATACAGCATCCTGCAACCATCTACACTTAATTGTTCTTATGTTTTAATTTCTTTTTAACTTTTAATGGAGTTTAGTAAATCTTTGCTAGTGGCCATCCACAGCCTCACCAGTAGAGCAGTTCTACTCATTTCTGCGTAAGCTCAGAATTTATTAGTGAATAACAGCCACAAACCCAGCAACTTGGGAACCATCCACATTTAGAAAGCTCAAATCATTTACCTTTCTGGGTTTTTGATTTCTTCTGTTACATAATTGAGCGTATCCCAACCAGAGTAAGAAAACAAGGCAGAATATAATGCAAGGGAGATTTCTCCAATATCAGAAGAGGATCCATCAAAAGAGTTCCTAAAGTGCCATGTGTGTCCTGTGTGGAAAAGATGCAGTGAAGGACAGGATAATAAAATACAGTAAGTAATATTTTTCCATGTGCCACACAATTACAAAAACACCTCAGAAACCCTAATTCCTTTCAAATCTGCTTATTAAGAACTTTTTTCCAAATCTACTTCATGTTTTAGCCATGAGAATATGCATGGCATTTAAAACTACTAAAAATTATTCGGTGTGTATGATACCGTTCTACAATTAAACACGTGGTTTGTCCACAGTGGCACAAGAAGTTCAGGAACATTAAGTTCAGACTAAGCTATAAACAATTGGCAATGACAGTACTCAGGTTAAGTGTAGGGGTTTATAATATACATATATTTAGAAAATAACCCACTCTATTCTTCTATATCCTTTTAAATTTTCAAACATTTAGCCTATGCAGAAAACAAAGATTGCAAGTGACTTAGATAACTATAACAAGAGAACCCCACACAAACACCTACAGGGATGTTTACGGTTTTGCTACTAATAATAAAAAACTGAGAAAATTAAAAGAGAATAAAGTATTCCTGTTAAGATAAAATTTTCCCAAGCTAAAAGTCTATGTGTGTTTTTTGGACCAGTATTTGTGAAAACTTGTGCAATCTTTTGACTGTAAGCAAGTCAAGACAAGTTCATCAATCACAGTTTAATATTCAGACTCTATATATATAAACACACAGAAAACCACCAAAAACAGAAAGGCAAGTTATTGTGTAACTCCAAAACGTGCCCTATACTATGCATCCTGAAGTGTTTAGACTCCATTAAAACTGTAATATTTGAAGTCTCTAAAATATCTTATTTCTCTTTTCTACTTTTTATCCCAATCAGACATTGCTACTCCTTTGGCACAGACATAGGTGGAGTAACTGCTGAGTTAGGAACAGAAAATGAAGACAATGTCAAAGAAATTAGATGTGAACAAGCTTGGTATCTATGAAACAAGGGATGGGCAGATGTGCTAAGGACTAAACCTGGTGCTCACATACGCATATTCTTGACTGGTTCACAGTAATTATCTTGCTCATGAACTTTCAACAATAACCAGTTAGAGCAAAGGACATAAATTGTCAGATTGCCAGGGAAAGACAGCCCTTTACGGCAGCTTTGAATACAGGATAATTTTCTTAAGCTAACACACCAACAAATTCCTCCCAAAGGAAGGGCTAAGAACAAAACTAAGTTCAGAATTTTTCTTAACTTGAAGACACAATGCCCAACACACACACTTTCTAATTCTCAACAGCTATAACAGAACTCAGGCTTTGAGCAAAAACAGAGCTGTAGCTTCACAAATCTACCTACATATTCTTAGCACATTTGGGCCTTAAGTTCAGACACTTTCAGGCCACAGATTCCTTTTGTAAAAAAAATACTCAATTGATCTCACTGTAGAGACGTTCCTTAGAGAAATTTGTAACTTTCACCACTCCCACTGTATTTTGCTGTCTCTGTGTATTGCTGTTTTCACTTCCTTTTTAATTCTGTACTGCAGGCTGTAAATAACACAACATTGCTGAGCAGTCAATTACCTTCTTTTACTAAGTTCAAAGTCAACTGAGATAAGATGGATATCTCATGACACAGTATCATGATAATGCCTAACATTGGTATTACTGGTATTTTCAAGGTGGCTGTATTATACTTTTTTTACTGAGGCATTTCATAAAACATACAGAGGTAGTCTACAGTCCTTAGATCAGTCACTCAGTTTAATTGATAAGCACAAACCTTTGCTTCAATTTTACAAGCTTACCCTGGCATATTTCAACAATTCCGGTGATGATGATGGCAATAAGAGCAGCAACTTTAGCATAAGTAAATATATCCTGCACACGTGTGCCCCACTTAACATAGGCACAATTTATAAATGTTAAAAGACCTAGGGAGGGAAGAAAAAAGAAAAATTAAAAGACTATTTGAACAATGCTCAGTTTAACTCACTTCTAATTGTCATCTAAATATGCACTCACTTTTAATTGTCATCTAAATATGCACTTACTTCTTATACTAATACTTAGGTTAAAGTAAACCAAATACACAGGTACTGAAAACACACTGGTTGCAACAAATCAGCAGGAAACAGATGTTTTAAACATTGTTTCAACAGACAGAAGGAAATACCTTTCTGTTCCCTGACTACGTACCCATTTTCCTAATGTTACCCATCATCAGCTGTATTCTGCAACCACCCTGAAACTGAAGAAACTGCCACATGACATAATTCATTTCAATGTACCAATATTGTTCTAATAAATGAAAGATTATCTAGAAATTCCTTTGGGCAAACATATTAAAAGAGTGTTTGAAAAGGTTTCTTTACGCTTCATTATTAGGTCGAGGATGAGTTCAACATCCATGGAGTAGCTGCAATGCCAAGTATGGTTACAGGTTACAGGTACAGTACAATACTCTTTTCCAGTTCCACTGAACTGTATTATGAAGAGAGAATATCGATTTTACAAGGGCATGTACTGAGAGGACAAGGGGTAATGGCTTTAACCAGAAATAAAGTAGATTAGATTGGATTAAATTGTGTGTCATCAAGAAATTCTTCCATGTGAGGGTAATGAAGCACTGGCACGGGTTGCCCAGATAAGCTGGGGGTGCCCCATTCCTGGAAGTGTTCAAGGCCAGGTTAGATGGGGCTTGGAGCAACCTGTGACAGTGGGAGGTGTCCCTGCCCATGGCAGGGAGTTGGCACGAGATGATCCTCAAGGTCCCTTCCAACCTAAACCATTCTGTGGTTCTAAAGAGCATGTGCCTTACAGCTAATAGAACAGTAGTCTGGATTTTTACAAACTGGTAGGAAGCAATGAGTATTCTGAATGTCTTTAGTCCTCCATCCCAAAATAAATTAGTCAGACTTATTTCACAAGATTGCAATGAAACTTGAAATGAGACTTTCAGATCTCACAAATATTTTGTAGTTGCTGACTAAAGTTACTCACATGACAGTTACTTCCCCAAGACAGTTCTCATGACTCTCAGCATTTTGCTTTTGCATTCATTCACTTTTCTCTGAAGTGGAGAGCCAGACAACTTTTGCCTGAACTCAAGGGCTGTATACTGAATAGGATTCAGTATCTTCAGTATTCTTTATTTAACAAAATCCTAATTTGGTACATATTTTTCTTAGCCAAATTATCACTATATAATTGAAACTTCTGTATTGAAAACAGTATTTCCCCCAAATCTCAGTTTTCTCTCTAGCTAGATAAAAAGTGTTTATTTACTACTGTACTTTTTATCTCCATAGAATTTTCTTGTACTATGTATTTTAGATGTGCATATAAATAAAAACTAAACTTGATTGTTTCAGGAGTAAGGTAGCAGTAAATAAAAATTAAATAAAAAGATGTGATATATTATTTCCTTTCCCATAATCCATGAATACCATGATACTATTGAGATAAAAATGACCTTAGTACAGCTACCAAATTGACAACAATAACTTTTAAAAGGTAACAAAAGAAAGGTAATGGTCGGATAAGTATGGCGCTAGTATGTTACACAGCCTGGAGAAATTGGCTGAGATTCAACCGAGTGTGGCAAGAAGAGGGGGAAAAAAAACCGAGTCGTATCAAATTTCGAAAGTCAGGACTGCTGTAGCTCCGAAAGAGCCTTCAGGAAAGAAAACAACTCTGCTCACTCTCTGCTCTTCAGTGTTAGTGACTGGAATATTTGCTTGCTGGATTTATTTCAGCCATATTTTTTAAAGCAACTTTCATTGGGATTAATTATTATTAGTGAGTTAGGGCTTGGTCTCTACTTCAGATGAAATGATACTCTGATACCCTATAAGGGAAAAAAAAGAAATATTATCAATATTCTGAATAAGCCACATCTCTCTTTCTTTTGCTAAAAATACTATTTTCTTCAACTTAATTATTGTTTAGCCACTTAAAGTTTCTGGGAACTGTCAAGTTTAGTTCCATAGCACCAGATGACACCCCACTGCCAAAATGATTGTCAAAGTAATGCTGTATTAACACCAAGACTGTTCTCACACTAGCAACAAACCCACCCAGACTCACATACAATCTGTACTTAAGCAATGTGCAGACTTCCACTCCCAGCAGCTTCATTATTAAGGGATTAATCATATCCAGAGCTAGGGATGTGACAAACAACATCAGCCGTGCCAAGACAGGGAGAAGTCCAAGCTTCAACAGCTAAATGAAGCTGTAGCGCAGGGGTGAGTCTTAGCACTGACACTCAGAGCAGGGCAGAACAAGAATTTAAACTATAAAACAGACTGGTAAAGTAAATTGTTCCACCTGACTGACAGTGATCCTGCTGTCATGTGTCTCCACTAAAAAAAAAGAGGTGCTAAATCCTCTTTATTAGCAGCATATGCAGAGGACATCACAGTGTTTTTCTATACCTACTATATAATAATTTTAATTTAATCACTTTGTCTTAATTTCTTGCTTTTTAACAAACTCCTTTTTATAAGGGCTAACTGCCTTCAGAGTGAGGGGATATCTCAAATGGAAGAGCAGATTCTCCCACACTCCTTAATTTGTGCCAAGATACCTTGGGACAATACCTCTTTAAGGAATGTGAACATGACACTACAGGCCCTTCACTCATTTGGAAGAAGGAGGGAACAGAACTGATTAAACTGACAGATCTCCTGGAAGAAGTTTATGATTATTTTTCCCCCTGCCTGGTCCTCAACCAGCGTGTTAATGCTTCCACAACAGTAAAAAAAACAGAAATGGAAGAGGAAGCTGCAATCATCATAACCAATTACAGAGGTCAAATATCCAAAGCTCCTGCTACTGCTCTGTCATTTCCCTTTTCTTATCCTTTATAGACAACTCTAATGAGGAACATTAGAGCTCTTCCAACAGACGCCTCAAAAAGGAACCAGCTAGAAGCAGCACATATCCTTGCAGCACATTGTTGGTGGTAAAAGAGTCCAAGTTCCGTGTTAGCTTTTTGATACAAAATCGTGTCAATACAGGTGACAGGCTCCAGAGCACACAGCCATGGATCAGTACATCACAAAGCACTGTCCTACACACTTGCTGAAATACAGTTTTCACTGTTTACTGGAAATGTAAAATATGTCTATAAACACTTTTAATAGGAAACATCTAAAATTAAATAAGACACACACAATTCAATCATACAGTTTCATTCTTTTGATACAGCAGAACAGTCCTAGTCTAAAGTGTGTGGGCAGCTGTTCTTCTATATTGACTAATAGAGCTGGCTCATGAATACAAATATTTCAATATTTTATGTGTATGCAAAATTTCCACTTTTCAAAACAGCTTTACCACATATACTGCTGTACTGCTCTTACAGTTAATCCAAGTATAAAGAATAATCTTGAATGAATGATTTTTTGAAACCAGAGTAGCAACTGAACCATATAACCATTGAGAAATTATTGCAAACCAAATTACATCAGAATTTACATCATAAGAGCCATTCTGCAATAGCTCTTAAGACCACACCAAGAGTATCCTGAAGTTTGATTTAAAATACCTCTCTCAAGGAAAAACAATTTTTACCCCCATTTTTGCCAGGTAAGTAAGCTTGGAAGAGTTCAATACCTGGTTCTGCTTCCAAATGAGAAAATGGTCATTCACTGACTGAACACCTTCAAGTTTCTCATTTGCTGGAATTGTTCTTTCCCCCACTGTAACTCAAACCATTGCAGATCCAGTATGCACCAACTCTGAGCGTGGGTAAGATGTTTTAATAAAACATACCTTTGATAAAAACTTACCATAACAAATTTTGAGAAATACTTACATTCACAAGCAGCTGCTATGAGACGACAAGCCACATACGGAGGGTCACAAGAAGGGAAGAAAGGCTGAACTATGTAGTTAGCAAAGGTGATGGCAATGATCGCCTGGCTAGTTGGTTCAACAATCAGGAGCGATGTCCACAAACGAATAAAAGCAATGAAGCTCCCAAAAGACTCCAAGATATACGCATAGCTGGCTCCTGACTTTGTAATAGTGGTCCCAAGTTCAGCATAGCAGAGAGCTCCAAAGACTGAAAATATCCCTCCAATTGCCCAAATTATTAAAGACAATCCATAAGATTTGCTGTAGATGAGAACTCCTTTGGGCGAGACAAAGATGCCTGAACCAATCATGTTGCCTACTATAAGGCTTATCCCATTTATTAAAGATATTTCTTTCTTCAGTTGCAATGTATTTTGGTCTCCATCCTGTGTTCCACTTGGATCTGTCCTTTCTGATTTATTGACAGGGCTGTATTCAGCCAGTGAAATTTGTGATTTTGTATAATCTGTCCTTTCTGCCATTGTGGAAAGACTGTGAATTCTCCACGACTCCAAATCACAATCTAAAACAAAATATAGACAGCTGAAATAATTTTTTTTTAATCCCAGGACTTTCTTGCAAAATCTTCTTTCCACCTTTTTACCCTATGATTTACAAATATAAATTAAGATATTTCCTTTTGTTACTTCATGTTTGGTTCTTTTTCCACAAAGTCAAATTCATGCACAGTTAAACAGCAGAACCAACCCAGACAAATCAAGAGACAAATTCCTATACAACTTAGAATGAAAGAGGAACTGCTACCATCAGAAAAACAAACAAACAAAACTGTAGGAAGGACAGAATTAAAGGACTCCTATCTTGAGAAGACCAAAAGAAAGACCAGAAAGAAGGACAGAGATGTTATAGCTAAGGAAGCACCACAAGACCAAGATGAAAGTTCTAAGCATGAACATAGATATACTGCAATACTAAAAACACCAATCCCGTTACTGTGCTTACACAGGTAATTTATGAGTGATCTAGTAACATGTTATCAATGCACTGAGGGCTCTTGCTGAGGGCCACAGACACAGGTACTCACTCCACACTGCCCTTGATCCAACCCTTGACTTCTAAGTGACACCACAGCTCTTCACTCCCTCTGCAGAACTGTTTCCAAATCTCACTGCCTCATTACTCAGTTATCTAAAAGTACAGACTGTACATAAAAACCCACAGTAGTTTCAATCCAAATTCTTCCATTAGCAGTTGTATTTAACAGTATCTAAGGACACAGAAATTATCTTTTTTCTTCTGCTTCAGAACTGATTGACTGGAAAAGAGCCACCTTCTTCTGAAGTCTCCAGCAAATGGTCCCATGCCTTTCAAAAGCAAGTTGCTGCTAATAAAATCTCTCAGCTCAAGAAGACCCATTAGACCCATTTTACAAAAGTTTAAGATCACTAACTTATTAGTTGCATAAAAAACCAGGCCCTACATATCTACCAGAATTATTTTCATAACCATTCATTTGCCCTGCCCCTGATTAAACCTTTAATGTATACTTCAGCCATTTAATATAGAATAGAAAAAAAAATTGAAAATCTGGGTCAATTAGAATAAAGCAGCTAATCTAGTGTGGGGTGGATTTTGTGCTTTTTTTGGGGTAACACTAATTTTACAAAAGGTTTTCTAACTGCAACAATAAACTTGTCAACTGAGACAAGAAAAAACCTGAATATGGGAATTTTGAAAGGTCAACATGCAGTCACCCAAACTACATGTGCATCTAGTAACATATGAACATACAAGCTCTTGCAGGCACACCTTTCTGGAGAGAATACTGCTCCTCTATCATAAAGCCAACACCTTGTATACTAAAGCACACAGAATCTGACCTGACATCCCTGAACTAGAATGAAGATGTGAAAATTACAAAGATTATTTCAATCAATTAAAGAAGTAATTTCTACTGAAATGCAGTAAATTTTTTTAATTGAAAAATTTGACACCATTCATCTCCAACTCATTAATCTTTTAGAGACTGTGTTATTTTAAATAATGCAATCTGTTTAGCTGAATGCCTTCTGGTTTATTTTCCCCTCAATACTCCAAATAAACACTTTAAAGATGCTTAATTACTAAATACACATTTTATCATTTATACGAGTTAACATCTAGTATCACAGATACATCAGAAGACATCAAATTTCACACTTATAATCAAACAAAAATTTTTTAAACTTCCAGAAACTAATCACTGCCATTCCAGAACTTAAAAGCTTGAGTATTATAATGAGGCACCTCCAACAAAATTAACTAGAAGAGAGACATCCCCACAGATGAGTGTCAGCAGAACTACAAAGGAAAAACAAAGTAAACTGATCGCACCAGTTGTTACCTGTTTCTCTTGTTATTTATTCTTCCATCTATCTTGTGCCAAATTCATTTGCAACCACTTACCACCTGACTTTCATTTAGTGTTGTAGTAGAGCACAGTTTTCAAAAATACACGTGCTCTATAAATTCACATGATTATTTGTTTGCTTTGCAAGAGGAAGATATTATCTGTAAATGCATATAATCATTAATCAATTATAGATATGATACAGTCATCAGAAATCTCTGCAAAACAGCAGAACAAATAATCAAAGCAGATGTTTTCATTACTAATTTGGCTGTAAGAACTGAATTTAAAAGAACACTTGTGACCCATAAAAATATAAATCGACTCCAAACTGGGTCTTTTCCATGAAAAAACTCGGGACAGGACACTAGTTGCAAATGTTTTTTAGAAGGCAATTCACCCTGAACAAATGTCAGCAGAAAAAACAAGAATGCTACAGCTATTATTATGACATCCAACCACCATTTGAAAACATGCCATGTTCATTTTCAGCCCTTACAGCAAAAGGACAAAACTGTATAAATATGTTAAGAACTGATCACAGATGTAAAACACCATTTTGGTGGTAACTACACAGCTTTAGGATTTCTTACTCACATATCTTAATCATTATTCCCATTTCCTCCTGAACACCTTCCAGAGCATACACATGTATCAGAAGCATACACACTACTTGGAATACTCAGGCATTTTGATGATTTAAGTCAATCGAATAATTCAAATCACATCAAACCTGGTGTGCTAATGCAGAGCCAGTTTTGCACGAAGAGTAACCATGATTTATTTACCTCATGGTCTGGAGTTCAGAGGTGCATTTAATTACCCGCAACTACAGACTGTGTCACGTTCGTTTTAGCAGCACGTGTTTGCAGTTCTATACAGTTTTGTTCCCCATGACCTTGCCTGTTTCTTGCCCTACTATCTCCACCCAGGAAAGAACAATCACACTATCTCTCAGCTTAGACTCTTTTGTCCCCCAGTTCTCCTTCTTCCCCTCCGAGCCTGCTTCTGTTATTCCCACTTTTGGGAATCTGCCAAGAACTAGGATTTGCTTGAAGGTGTGTACAACAGCTCACTGAAGATTTGATACTTCATTCTCTTCCCTAGTCTTGTTTGTTTTAAATGCCTTTTAAAGCCTTCAGGGCAGGAATTGCTTATTTGCCTGACGTGATGCGTTACACCACCTCTGACGAAATCAAAACTGTTGGCAGGCTTTTTCTCTCAAGTACTTCACTTAATCTTAAACAGAATCAGAATCTGCAGCTTTGACCAATTGGAAAAAACTTACGAAGAAAGCGGGAAAGCAGAGACTAGAGAAAACTGAAGCTATGTCAGAGAAAAAATACATATATTAATATCCATTATTCTGTCACAAGATCATTATTTCAGTGGAAACAGAAAAGAGCCTTGGAGGAGGAGAACCAGAGACAAATAATATACATTTTCTAACATACAATAATCCTAATATACTGCAGCTAAAAATACTTTCAGAACAATCTCTAATGCTGCCAAAGCCTGACCACAGGAGTGCTATGGCTAATGCAGGGTTCTGCCTCCACACAAGCTAACCAACATGTGGATTTCCTCATCGCTCACCCTTGTGCAACACAGCGTCTTCGACTCTTTTTTTTTTTTTGCTGATCACTGCAGCTGTGAGGAATCTTTCTGCTGATACATGTAGATTTTTTTTTTTTTTACTGAAATGATTCTGCTGTTGATATAGAAAGCTATGATATGAAACCAGGACAGAGTGACCTGAAATTAGGATCACTTCACTGTTTCACCAAAAATGTATCTTCTGGTAAGGCCTATCACACTGCAGCCAGGTACCAGAGGAGCTGATGAAGGTTAACATGCAATTAGCAATGTACTATCACTGCTTTACAGGGTGGCCCTCCTTTAAGGGGAGGGAAAGAGGAACCATCTGCCAAGATCCCCTTTCTCCCACCCAGTTGTTCGACCTGGGATGAACCTGCAAGTTATTTAATGACCAAGGTGAAGTACCAAACTGCTAAAAGCTTACTGTGTTTGCTGTGCTTTTATACAATACCCGCTCATTAGCAAAGATTTCTGGTGCTCTTGCTTCTGTCTTCCTTAGCTCTTGATTGTATAAAGCAATTCTCATTGTAACACAGCTTTATATACACACTTTGGCTTTTCATATACACCAGATGTAAGACTCCTATTTCTGAACACAATGACTGGCAATATGAGCAATATTCAAGATTGCTCTATACAGGCAAACATAATCAAAGTCTTCAGGGAGTTAAGCACCAACAGAACAAAGGCTGTAAGTCCAGAAACGCTTATTCATTGCAATGTATATATTTAGGCACCTCATAGTCTGAACATTTACATGGGAAAGGCTTAGAGTTTGTCTAGGATATGTTTTTCTGGTGAGAGAAGAATCACTGCCCTGCCATATATATGCTTAACAGACAGGAAGCCCGTGCAACAAAAACAATTCCCACTGTAAAGATCTAATCTGCTCAACCAAGTCTTTTGTGCTTGCATATACAAACACACCATCTTTAGCAAAATAAAAAATAAATCCTACCAACAAACTTTTGATCAAATGAAATTGGTTTTAACACCCATTTAGAAAAAAAAAAGGACAAGGTATATTTATCATGTAAAAAAGTATGAAAGAGAAGTTACTACGACCAGTTTTTCACTTGATAGTTTATCAGTACGGTAGCAAGTAATATTTTCATATTTTTCGTATTTTTAATTATTTTCATATTTCCAAGGAAAAAACCAGAAGTAAGCTCACAACAGGAACTTTGATCAGTCTTGATTTAGGCTGGGAGTGCACGAAGCTGCTGCAGTGAGAGGAACATCTGGTGAAATTTATACAATAAGCCCGAGGTAAAGACAGAAGCAACAATTGTAGAGTTTGTTAAAGTAATTCACCTTCTTTTTCATGCTGGGGCAGAAAAGCGGAAACCTCTTCAAAGGAGGAAAAATAACGCCAAAAGGCACATGCTACACCCATGCGTACTCTTTAGGTAGCACTTACAGCCGCACCTGATCAGATTGTAGTTAATACGCTTCATTTAAAAACACATAAAATAATCAAAATCGCTACTAAACCAGACTAGCAAGAAAAGGTGCGCTGGCCTGAGGGTCTCGCTAAGCCCACTCCAGTGCCCTGCCATAGCTCGCTAACAGAGCAGTTATAATTATCTGCAGCCACCACCAAAAGGCACTAAAGGAACACGTGGCTTTACAAAGCACTCTCAAGTCGCCATAAGCATGACCCCAGGGGCTGCGGCCACCGGCCTGAGGGGTCCCGCCGCAGGAGGGGCGTCATTTGCAGAGGTGTCATTTCTACTCTCGGAGGCCGCTCCGCTCCCCACAAGCGGTGGTGACCCCCTTTCTCCTTGTAAAATAAGCGAGGTTCACACAGCCCCGGGAAGGAAGTAGCTGCAGGCACCCGCCTCAGACGGGGGCTGTCAAAGTCGGGGCGCCCTTTAAAGACAATACAGAAACACACAGGACATTTATCTTGCTACCACCGCACACTTGCGGCAGCCCAGTTCGCCAAAGCCGCCGCCCCAGAT